>JARPMJ010004933.1:0-69213 GCA_033366665.1 Phoxinus dragarum | reverse complement strand
ATATATATGCGTGTGTGTATGTGTGTGTATATATATATATATATATATATATATATATATATGTGTGTATGTGTATATATATGCGTGTGTGTATGTGTGTGTATATATATGTAATATATATATATATTCTATTTATTGTATGATATATTTCAATAATAAAAATGAATTGCAAAATGGAATGCACATTTTGGGGAGATAATAGATTACATAATATTTTTTTTAATCATTATTATTCACCAGGTTTTCTAACAGGACATGAATATACTCGGCACTACATTCATCTTTATTGTAGCCTTCAGTGGTAAGTAAGAAATCTCTTCTGTGTTTTAGAAGAATCTGATATTTAATTGATATTAAAACTGGTATTGATGTCTCGCGTCGTCCTCCAGTGTGTGCAGGCGTGTTCCTGCAGACGGCGGAGGTCCAGGCCGGCCTCGGGAAAAGCGTGATCTTGCCCTGCAACGGCTCTGGACTCCCAGCGGAGGAGGAGCTGTGGGTTCACTGGGAGGCGATGGGAAAAGACGTCCTCTCGGTTCGCGATGACATCGTCCGGGTCGGGAGGGCGTTTGAGGGGCGGGTCAGTTTCCTCGCGGATCCGGCCGAGTCCGGGGACTTTTCCCTCGTTCTGACGGACCTGATGCTGAACGATGAGGATATATACGAATGTCTCTGGAAGGAAAAGAAGTCCATTTCCTCCACATTTCTGCATGTGTCGAGTAAGTCACCAGGACCAGGGTTTGAAATTAACTTTTTTACTCACCTGGACAATTGACCCTTCGCAGGGAGTTTGATTGACAGATGATCTGACCAATCATACTTCGCCATCCGCCATTTTGTCCGACAAAGCCGTCAGGAGAGTTAGTAGATTAACACGGGAGGATTTGAACTTGAGAAGCGGAGTGTACTGACGTCTTTCCGCGGTTTAAAACAACATTCCTTCTGATCTGATGTTCATTCATGTTTATTTGATGCTATAAATGAACTAGAAGGAAGAGATGATCGGTTCACGAGCGGCTTTAACTGAGGCGACACAGCGATCTGTCACACACATTAGAGCCACAAAACGCTATTTATTGTTTAAATTTCTTTATAAAATGACCAAATATGAAAGTTGAGACTTTGTTTTATATGTTTAATATCAAAAGTAACCGAAAAGTAACCTGGTCTCTGTCTGTCAGTGTCCTCTCTGCTAGCGACATAGCGACAGTAACTAAGGGGGGCGGGTCTTTGTGAACGGTCAATTTGGCTACTATATTTTTAAGTTACCGTCCGGCCATTCAGAACTTCTACTAACCAAAAAATAAATAAATAAATAGATGAACCAGATTTACTACATCACAGCTAATATACTATAAAATTTGGATTTCATACATTAATTTCTTATTCATACAAAATCCTGTCATCCATCATCTCAGCTCTTTCATCCTCATCCTTTTAACCAAACTTGTATTTTAGGCGGACAGATCAAGAAAGAACATCAAAAAATGTAGGATGTTGGAAAATAACAATGTCTTTTCAGTTCACCAAATGCTTTTTAATCTTCGCTATTGCTTCAGTGCAAGTGAACAAGCGCGCCGTTATTTGTTGCGTTCTGTGCAATACGCTGCATTTCATATATCATAATGACTCACGAGTTCAGTATTTGCACTAAATCTGCGCATAATTGACTTACACGAACTTCCCCAGGAAAGTGAGTAAACAAGTAACCCGTGATTTGACCGCATTAGTTCATTAAAACCCTGATCAAGACAATCACTAGGTAATTTAGATTAGTACCATAGACTGTAAAAGAATATGGACGTAGTGTTTCTGAAGAGAGCCAAAAGTGGGCGGAGCCGGCGGTCGCCATCTTGGCCGCGCGTCACTAACTGCCATATGATGAGCATCAACACAAGTTTAAGAATAATCTCTGTTGTATTTTAGCAGATCCGGGGTCGATCCCTGTTCATGTGGAAGCTTCTGAGGGCGAGGATATCACTTTGGAGTGCTTTGGGAATATCCCTAAATATAAACCATGGGAAGACATCTACATCCAATGGCTGAAAGATGGCAAAGAGATTCTGCGGCTGAGCTCTGGAAAGATTGCCGCCAGTATTGATTACAACACCATGGCATTACCACCCAAACACAATATCTCTCGCGGTGTCTTCTCACTGACCATTCAGGCGGTGAGCGTTTTCGACCAGGGCGTTTACGAGTGCCGTTACAAGAGCATCGATTACGAGGAGCCGAGGAGCGGATTCCCGGAGAGGCACACACTCACTGTTCTGGGTACGTGTGTGTTTAACTGAGAACAGAGTACACACTCATGATGGGGAGGAGGCAGAGTGAGCCAATCAGCAGTAGGGGGCGTGTCCACTCATGATGGGGGAGGAGGCATAGTGAGCCAATCAGCAGTAGGGGGCGTGTCCACTCATGATGGGGGAGGAGGCATAGTGAGCCAATCAGCAGTAGGGGGCGTGTCCACTCATGATGGGGGAGGAGGCAGAGTGAGCCAATCAGCAGTAGGGGGCGTGTCCACTCATGATGGGGGAGGAGGCAGAGTGAGCCAATTAGTAGTAGGGGGCGTGTCCACTCATGATGGGGGAGGAGGCAGAGTGAGCCAATCGGCAGTAGGGGGTGTGTCCACTCATGATGGGGAGGAGGCAGAGTGAGCCAATCAGCAGTAGGGGGCGTGTTCACTCATGATGGGGAGGAGACCGAGTGAGCCAATCAGCATTAGGGGTGTGTCCACTCATGATGGGGAGGAGACAGAGTGAGCCAATCAGCAGTAGGGGCGTGTTCACTTATGATGGAGAGGAGGCAGAGTGAGCCAATCAGCAGTAGGGGCGTGTTCACTCATGATGGAGAGACAGAGTGAGCCAATCAGCAGTAGGGGGCGTGTCCACTCATGATGGGGGAGGAGGCAGAGTGAGCCAATCAGCAGTAGGGGGCGTGTCCACTCATGATGGGGAGGAAACAGAGTGAGCCAATCAGCAGTAGGGGGCGTGTCCACTCATGATGGGGGAGGAGGCAGAGTGAGCCAATCAGCAGTAGGGGGCGTGTCCACTCATGATGGGGAGGAGGCAGAGTGAGCCAATCAGCAGTAGGGGGCGTATTCACACACGATGGGGGAGGAGGCAGAGTGAGCCAATCAGCAGTAGAGGGCCTGTCCACTCATGATGGAGAGGAGGCAGAGTGAGCCAATCAGCATTAGGGGGCGTGTCCACTCATGATGGGGGAGGAGGCAGAGTGAGCCAATCGGCAGTAGGGGGTGTGTCCACTCATGATGGAGATGAGGCAGAGTGAGCCAATCAGCATTAGGGGTGTGTCCACTCATGATGGGGAGGAGGCAGAGTGAGCCAATCAGCAGTAGGGGGCGTGTCCACTCATGATGGGGAGGAGGCAGAGTGAGCCAATCAGCATTAGGGGTGTGTCCACTCATGATGGGGAGGAGGCAGAGTGAGCCAATCAGCAGTAGGGGCGTGTTCACTCATGATGGAGAGGAGGCAGAGTGAGCCAATCAGCAGTAGGGGCGTGTTCACTCATGATGGAGATACAGAGTGAGCCAATCAGCAGTAGTGGGCGTGTCCACTCATGATGGGGGAGGAGGCAGAGTGAGCCAATCAGCAGTAGGGGGCGTGTCCACTCATGATGGGGAGGAAACAGAGTGAGCCAATCAGCAGTAGGGGGCGTGTCCACTCATGATGGGGGAGGAGGCAGAGTGAGCCAATCAGCATTAGGGGTGTGTCCACTCATGATGGGGAGGAGACAGAGTGAGCCAATCAGCAGTAGGGCGTGTTCACTCATGATGGAGAGGAGGCAGAGTGAGCCAATCAGCAGTAGGGGCGTGTTCACTCATGATGGAGAGACAGAGTGAGCCAATCAGCAGTAGGGGGCGTGTCCACTCATGATGGGGGAGGAGGCAGAGTGAGCCAATCAGCAGTAGGGGGCGTGTCCACTCATTATGGGGAGGAAACAGAGTGAGCCAATCAGCAGTAGGGGGCGTGTCCACTCATGATGGGGGAGGAGGCAGAGTGAGCCAATCAGCAGTAGGGGGCGTGTCCACTCATGATGGGGAGGAGGCAGAGTGAGCCAATCAGCAGTAGGGGCGTGTCCACTCATGATGGGGGAGGAGGCAGAGTGAGCCAATCAGCAGTAGGGGGCGTATTCACACACGATGGGGGAGGAGGCAGAGTGAGCCAATCAGCAGTAGGGGGCGTATTCACACACGATGGGGGAGGAGGCAGAGTGAGCCAATCAGCAGTAGGGGCGTGTCCACTCATGATGGGGGAGGAGGCAGAGTGAGCCAATCAGCAGTAGGGGCGTGTCCACTCATGATGGGGGAGGAGGCAGAGTGAGCCAATCAGCAGTAGGGGCGTGTCCACTCATGATGGGGGAGGAGGCAGAGTGAGCCAATCAGCAGTAGGGGGCGTGTCCACTCATGATGGGGAGGAGGCAGAGTGAGCCAATCAGCAGTAGGGGGCGTGTTCACTCATGATGGGGGAGGAGACTGAGTTAGCCACTTAGCATTAGGGGTGTGTCCACTCATGATGGGGGAGGAGACTGAGTGAGCCAATTAGCATTAGGGGTGTGTCAACTCATGATGGGGAGGAGACAGAGTGAGCCAATCAGCATTAGGGGCGTGTCCTATAAAAATGAAATATATTACATCTTAATAAATGAATAAATAGAGCCCCCCCCTCTCCTCTCTCTCTCTCTCTCTCTCTCTCTCTCTCTCTCCTCAGCTATGTCTTCAGGGATGACAGACACAGACCTCATGGACTCGTTCTCCAGTGCCAGCTCGACCTCTCACACACACACTCACACAAGTGTGCCAACTTGGACGGCTGTTGCGGACGCTCAGACTGAAGCGGCCCGCACGACACCAACACACACACATGCTGCGAGTCCTCAGACTGAAGCGGCCCGCACGACACCAACACACACACACGCTGAGAGAGCTGAAACTAAAGCGAGCAGTGCAGCGCCCACACACACACACACTGAGCGAGCTGGAGGTACTGCTACTGAATATTACTAGTAACAGTCGAGACATGTTTTATCAATGACTGATTCTTTTCATATCATGTTGTCTTGATTTATACTGACCGTGTTTCAATCTGTGTTTCTCTCTTCCAGATATATCCGCCGTCCCTGAGGCGGGCACCGTTTCTGGTGAGAATTGAACATTTTCTTAAGCATGCAAAGCTTATACGGTAATTCGTAAATACGGCAATGCTACCGTATATTTATAGAGTAGTCCATACAGCCGGTGCATTATATTCCAAGTCTGAAGACAAATGATAGTTTTGTGTGAAGAACAGACCATAGAAACTCACTGCCAGTGCTCTTAAATATAATTTGCATGAACATTACATGATATTTTAGTATTATTTATATATTATATTATTATTTAGTAGTTTTAGTGCCTCCACTCAAACTTTTTTAAAACTTTTTTTTAAACTTTTTTTTCATTTATTTGCCAAGGCAACAGGTCAAGTATTGCTAAACGTATCTAATATAATATTCAAGTATAATATAATATAAAATAATCTAAAGTATTTAATATAATAGTATTATATAAATATATATATATATATATATATATATATATATATATATAACTGAACATTTAATTGTTTAAATAATAGTATATAAAATAATTTAATATTTATAAAGTTCAAGTATTTATTATAATGGTATTATCTAAAATATAATATTTATATATATTTAAATTAATAAAAAGGATTTTATAATTATATATATAATATTTTAGATAATACTATTATAATAAATACTTGAACTTTATAAATATTAAATTATTTTATATACACTAAAATTATGTAAACGTTGATTTTTTTTCTCACACAGTAATTTTAATTTTGGGTGAACTATACACAATACATATTGACACTATCCACACGATACATATTGTAATGTTTAATGCGAGATGTTCCTCTCAGGTCAGCGGGATCCTCTGGAGTTCCTCTCGGATGAGAAGATTCCCTGGATCCGCATCGGACTCATCACTGGAGTTCTGCTGGTCACTGCGGGCGTTCTGGGATTATTACTGGTGTTCGGAAGAATATGAGTTATGAACGGCATTTCCATTGCAATTTTGTGAGCTCTGAAAAGTTGGTTCAACACAATATGATGTATTTTTTTATATACCGTGTCTTATTTGTGGAGCACATCTGTTTACTTACAGGACTCAATGCTATTTAATACTTATATGGCAACACTTTACAATATGGTTCATTAGTTAAGGTATTAATTAACATGAACTAACAATGAGCAATACATGTGTTACTGTATTTGCCTTATATTGGCAGCCATTACATATTTAAAACAGTAATATCCTGTACTAAACCTAAACTAATCTGGACAAACTATATATCGTTTGAAAGCTTACAATCTCTAGTTTACATATTTGGTGACTGATTTTCTAAATAAATTACAGAGGAGCCGTAATTGATCAATTTGCAACAAGAATATGTTCATACTCCTAAGGCGTGTTCAGACCTTTATTTTGAAATAGTGATGAACATGAAAAATCATGAAAGAATGGTAGAAACCTCAGTTTGTTTTCATGCCAAGAGTTCAAAAGATAGCATCCATTCAATTCTTTTAGAAAAAAAGCTCTGAAAATGTTTTTAAATATAAAGAAAATAATAATAGATTCAGCATTAGTGATGTGGCAGCGAGCTATAATGCACATACGTGATCTTTTGTGTTTCTTAGAGGTTGAATTCATTTAAAAATCTGCCAAACTTCCAACACGACTTCTGAATAGGATGTCTACTTCATAAATTGTATGAAAATTGTAAAAATAATGGTTCAGACTCAAACCACATATGGAAATGGAGGCGCCCTTATATGGGCAGTGATGTCCACTAGTGGAGAAGTGTGGTACTGCGCCCAAACTAAATCTCACTGAACGCTTATTTTTTGAGATATCAACCTAACATTTGAAACACAACTTGTTCAGATTTTTGGCTTTGGTTTTGAAAATATATATTTTATAAAAAATATGAATAATTACATTTTTAACATTGTAAATTTTCATAAACTCAAACTTTTATAACTTTTTTTCTGTTTAACTTTCTTAATTTATTTCACTTCAACAAAAATCTGCCAAATGTCTTCTTTAAAACAAGACAATTTTACATCTATATTCCAAAGCATTCTTGAATTACAACCATTTAAGTTCAGAATGTGCATTTTCATGTCTATTAAAAAAAATAGGGGGTGCCGCTTAAAGGGTTAATACAGCTGTTCAGTGTTTGTTCATGTTAGTTCACAGAACATTAACTAATGTTAACAAGATTTTATTAAAGTATTAGTACATGTTGAAATTTATATATATAAAGTTATTTAATATTACATTTTTTCTTGTATTCAGAATGCACTCTGGCATTGTAGGGTTTTAATAACTAAACCCACATTTTCTCTGAAAATTTTTTTTTTTTTAAATCAAGTTTGTGAAATTAATGTTTTAAATAATACTATTCTTTGATCAGTGAATCTTGAGTATGGTGCTATTCATTTATTTATCTTAAAATGGTGCTAATTTTTTTTTCTAAAGTATTTTTAGTATTTGAAACCTGATGTCATATTTAACATATTTTAAAGCATGAAGCAAAGTAATATCAAAGACTGTAGATCTACAAATGTGATGTTTTTGTAATATTGTTCACATGTGCTTGATTCATCAGTTTTGCAGATCTCACGTTTCACGATCTCCTTTTTTGTCACAAAATAAATACATTTGTTGAAAGCATTCTGACATTATAAATGATACACAGGTCCAGATGAGATCCGCAGTGATGATATTGTAAAAATGTTTTTTGGTTTGATTGCAGTTTGCATGTTGACGTGTTTCTAATTCTGAAACTTGATTTTTAGAGTTTTATGCATTTTGTATGGAGATACTCAACCTTCTAGAAGCAAAAGTTGAATAAATACAGCAACTGTCCGGACACAATAAAGAGCATCATTTTCCAGTGACGTGATTTTCCGTTTATTCCGTTGCATCACAAAAACATGTTCTACTCCAGCAACAGAACACAAGCCTTCCAGAAGAAGAAGAAGATGCAATGGATCGGGGCTGGTAAAAAAATTAAAGCAAAGACAAAAAACCTTATTTATGAAGATAAAATAGTTTTTAAGCATGCATAAGAGCAGACTTAACAGAAACAATAACAGTCTAAAACAATGGAGCCGTTCAGTCAAACACAATATTACAAAACCTCGAACTATGTACTCATTATTATTATTACCCGTGAACATGCTTCTCATTTCATTGGCGTGCAAAGGCCGTCACAGGGGATGTGGTGGAAGAAAATTACAAAATTACAAAAATGCTTAACACAGATAATGCCACAGGAGATGATATTGCTCTAACGGACAGCGTGTGAAAGGAAACGGACGTGGCGTCACATGTTAGTGGCGGCTGTGAACACGGGTCCGGTGTGAACCCCGTCTCCGGCCACTTCTCCCATCGCCTGAAGAGCCACGGTGGCCGCCATCGCCTTGGCGTGTTTCTTGTTGGGACTGGCAGTCTGAGGCTGATAATCACTCCCGTTCACCACCACCTGACGGCACACACACACACACACACACACACACACACACACAAACACACACACACACACGACGACTCCTGGTGAACTACAGGTGAAACTCAAAAAATTGGAGTTCATAAGCTGTCTGTGTAGCATCAAAATTATAACAAAGGCTTGAAATATCTCACTTTGCATGTGATGAGTCTATATAATATATTAGTTTCAGCTTTTAAGTTGAATTATTGAACTTTTGCACCATATTCAAATTTTTCAAGTTTCCCCTGTATTTTCTTTTTTAATGCAAAAGAGTTTAACTTCATATCTGAGAAAGTTGCCGTGATGAAATGAAGCGCTGACCTTGAAGAGAAAGTTCTTGCGGTGGTCGGGTCCGCTGTGGTGCACCATCACAAACTCAGGCTGTGGCCACTTCTTCTTATTGCACATCTCCATCAGAGCAGACACCGGATGCTTCCCTAATAAACCAGTGACATTTTACATGTGTGACCCTGGACCACAGAACCAGTCTGGAGTCGCACGGGTATATCTGTGGCAATAGCCAACTATACATTGTATGGGTCAAAATTATAGATTTTTCTTTTATGTCAAAAATCATTAGGATATTAAGATCATGTTCCATGAAGATATTTAGTAAATGTCCTACCGTAAATATATAAAACATGTATTTTTGTGAGTGAATGCAGCACAATCGTGAACATAAATGCACAACTTTAAAGGAGATTTTCTCAATGTTTAGATTTTTTTGCTCCTCAGATTCCAGATTTTCAATAGTCATATCTCGACCAAATATTGTCAATCCTAACACACCACACATCACCTGAAAGCTGAATAAAGAATCTTTCTATTGATGTATACATCCCAATTTAAAAAAATGAACCCATGTGGTCACATATTGTATATTTAAGGGTCACACGTCACTCACCTAGAAGATCCTTCATCACCACAATGTTGCCAGATTTCTGTGTTTTCTCTCCTTCCGCTACAAGCCCTGAGTGAACAGAAGCACATGACGTCATGACTCATCATCATCATCATCATCTTCATCACTCGATCTGTTTCTCCACGGCTCGTGTCTCTCACCCTTGCGGTCCGTTTTGAAGTCGATAACGATGGGCTCCACTGTGCCTTCCCTGTGCTTCCCCAAACCCTCCCCTGAACGCCATCCCATCTTCCTCATCAACAACTCGCCCATCCCGCCCGAGACCGGCGCCGCCCGCAGGAACTGGTCCTGGATGCAACGGGACAGATTCAGACAGAGAGAAAGAAAGAAAGAAAGAGAGGCAAACGGAGAGAGACGGCCAGCAGTGAGAGATCGGCTCGTTCAGGCACGTCATCACGAGCTGTGAGCTTTACAATCACACACTAGATATACAACAGCCCTACTTTAACACTTCAAGTTGTTATAATATAGAATAGGTCAATAGTTTACATGTAAAGTCCTTTATTTCTCACCTGCAGCGACTAAAGTATAAATATACATATAAACATAACCAAGGATGCATTTATTTGATCAACAAAACTAATATTGTGAAAATTTTTTATAATTTAAATCTGCTGTTTTCTATGTGAATATATAATAAAGTGTAATTTATTCCTGTGTAATTTTTAGCATCATTACTCCAGTCTTCAGTGTCACATGATCCTTCAGAAATCAGTATAATATGATTTCTATTTGAAATCGAATCTTTTGTAACATTATAAATATTTACTCTCACTTTTGATCAATGTGATGCACGTATTCATTTCTTTAAATGCAAAAATATTGTAATATAAATTCTAATGTCACAGGAGATCCTTCAGAGAAACATTTATGATTATCATCAATGTTGAAAACAGGTTTTGCAGAAAACGTGATAAACCACCTTTCAAAAGTTTGTGCATCAAAACTTTCTTTTAATCAAAGAATCCTGAAAAAAAGTATCACCGTTTCCACAAAAAATATGAAACAATTTTCAACATCATAATCATAAAATTTATTGAGGAGGAAATCCTCATATTAGACAGATTTCTGAAGGATCATGTGACACTGAAGACTGGAGTAATGATGCTGAAAATTACACAGGATAAATTACACTTTACTATATATATTCACATAGAAAAGTTTTTTTTTTTAATTGTAATAATATTTCACTGGTTATACCTGATTTATATCTATAAATACACTTAACTATATATTCACAGCTGTTTTAAATCATAATAATATTCCACAATACTAGTTTTGTTTGAGCAAGTGAATGCATCCATAAGAGACATTAAGAAAAATCGGAATAATTCCAAACCTTTTGACCAGTACTGTATATCTTAAGTAACACAAAACTAATTTAGCGTGCAAGCCTTCAACAGGCGAAGCATCAGTCCCTGTCCTGAACACATCTCAGGCTCTGAGTCGGTTCAGTGGACACAAACAGGAGCACATGGCAGAAAAGCATCAGTTCACACACAAATCCACATGAATAGAAGGAAGGGTGCTGGAGGACGTACGTACCTAGGCCCCCATCATCGGCCGAGCATCTGACGTGAACACAACGGGCCTGACTCTGACCATGGCAAAGAGGCAGCTACAAGGACTGACCCTGCAACAAGTGTCCATACAGAGGGGTGAGAGTTCACAGGTCAAACTGTGAGCCCCCACCCCTCGTGTCCCAACCCAACCAATGAGCTCGAGAGCCTCGTACCCGCTGGCAAATCAATGCCAATCCCCAAACATTGTTCAGATTGACCCTTGTGATGACTCTTCCTCTCTGGCATTTTAGACCAAAAAAAAAAAGGGCTTTGACGAGGGTAATTGGCCCCTTGTGGATCCGCCGAAGAGGAAGAATTTTCTTAAACGCATCGCTTGTTCTTTTCTGCATGTGTGTTTGTTTTGTGCCGTACGAAGAGATGGCACTTCCCACAAATAAAGCGTAGTTTAGTGTCCCATCATTTTTTAAAGAAAAAAGAAAAGGAAAAATCCTCTCATGTTCTTTTCATATCAAAATTAACTTTTATTTTTAAATATTTTTTTTATTTATATTTTACTTTATTAGTTTTTTATCTATTCTATTTATTTGAGATTAATTTAATGGTCATGCTTTTTGTTGTTGTGAGAACTTTTAAATGTAAATTTTTTAAACTTATAGGCTATTAGATTTTTTTTCAACTTTTTAAATGTAATCTTATATTATTTGAAGTTATTTTATTTATTTATTCATTCGCCAGTTTGAGATGTCGTCTTGTTGTTGTGAGAACTTTTAAATGTTATTTAAAAATGTGTAATTTGGTTTTATTTTATTTGTTTATCTATTTATTTATTGACCTGTTTATTTAAGATTAACATAGAAAGTACAAAAAATGTGATTTGGCTTTTTGGCGTTGATCTTCTCGACTGTATCCAAAAAAATGAATCATACTGCAATGTTGCCATAATCTGTTAATCATATAATCATATTCAATAACAATATCTGTTGAATTAATTTACAATTATTAATTAATAGTTAAAAAAACCCCATTCAATTACCAGAATTTAATTTTAGTCACAAAACCGCGCAAATTTTCACATTAATGCAACAAACGTACAGTTTAAACGAATTTGAAGGCTTTGAATCACGCTCCGAACATATCACACGGGGTTTATACAGTCAAAACCAAAATTTATTCAGACATTTCTCACATTATCTCAGTTTATCCGCTAGAAAATAGTAATAAAAATTACAAGAACTCGACTGGTTTTGTCCATGCTTCTGTTGGACTCTCACACATGAATTATGTTGAATATCTGTCAGCTGGTAAATTTAACTACACAATTAGATAATACCAGTTTAGCTCAACCAGTGACCAAGCAATGCTTCATTGTGTTCAGTGTGTGTGTGAAAAGAGCATTAGCAGTTACAGACAAAACACTGAAGAAAACATGATCAGCTCAACGTGTCCAGATCAGTTCTGCTCACACATGTTACTGGTAGTCTCTGTATGAAGAGTTATTGTGTATAATATGTCACAGTTTACTTTATTTTGCTCTCCTCACTTACATAAGTGAACTATAGTGTCCTACAAAAAATAAAAAATAAAAAGATATCTGAATAAGTTTTGGTTTGACTGTACATCGAGACTGTCGTATCTAGGCAAAGTTGGCCATTTTGGTAACACTTCCCTGAATAAACGAGCCGCATTTGGTTGTGTGGACTCTATGATCTCTCTGTACAGAGACCGTGGTATTTTAAAAGCATTTAATTCGCTTAGTCTAAATAAAAACTTTGGATTATCGTGTCTTAAATGTAAAGGTTTGTATTACACATCAGTCAGCATCCGAAGCCTTCTCAGCGAAAACGAGACTCATTACAAACACATGCACACAGTTTTGGTTTAAAGGTGTGTAAATTTTATATTAATATTATAATAATAGTAATAATAATAAGACCAAAGGGTTTTTAGGAGTGCCTAAAACCTCTTAGAGTAACTGTAACATACGACTTCATAAGATTTATTGCTTTAATAAAGTGATAGGAACATCAATATAATAAAACACACCAATTTTCAATTAATATTTACACTAATGTTCAAAATTTGATGTCAGTAAGTTAAAAAAAAAAAAGAAAATTCATACTTTTATTCAGCAAGGATGCATTAAACTGCGCAAAAGTTACAGTAAAGACATTTATGATTAATTAATACTGTACTTTTTGACTTTCTGAAATAAAATGTGTCACGTTTCCACACAAATATTTATATAATAATACATTGATAATAATCAGAAAATGTTATTTGAACAGCAAATCAGCATATTCGAATTAGGATCATGTGACACTGAAGACTGGAGTAATAATACTGAAAATTCAGCTTTGATCACAGGAATAAATTACACTTTACAGTATATTCACATTAAAAAAACAGCAGTTTAAAACTGCAAGAATATTACACTATTTTACTGTATTTTTGATCAAATAAATGCAGCCTTGGTGAATATGAGAGATTTCTGAACAGTAGTGTAGATAAATAACATTTGAAGTGGATCAAAACATTTTTTTTTAAGTTGTCCAAAGTCAAGAACGGGTATTGTTCAAAATTCACGTATAACTTTTGATCCACTTTAAATGTTGACGATACTGTAGTTTATTAATCTAACTAGAGACAGAATCGTGTGCATACATTGGCCATTTTCTGCATCATCCAATCAGATTTGAGAGTCGGATCCTGAGGCATATTTCTCTATTCATTGGAAGTTTCCCGGTCATTCAGAGGAGGGGCGGAGAGACTTACTTCACATCATCTTCCTTGCCTCCCCTCTCTCAAAAGACACTTTTTAGAGGAGTAAAGTGAGGCCCATCCATCAATGCATCTGCTACGACAGAATTATATCACATATAAAACATCTGCATGCCCTGCACAAGTGGTGCACCCGTCCGACTGCTTCTGTTTAATCAAGAGAGCCTCGTTTCCTTCGAAGGATTGTGATCAAGCCAATTATCTGCACTTAAAGAGGAACTATTCTGCTTTTATCATCTGTGTTTAGTGTGTAATGTTGCTGTTTGATCGTGAAAAAGCTCTGAGTTATTCTCTATATGAGTGTCAGTGTTTCTGAACTCCTGAAACGTCTCCATTGTAGTCTCGAGTTTCTTCCGGGAACGAACACGTCCCAATATTCCTCATTATAATAATTAATACGCAGAATAAAGGGGCGGGGCCTGGGTTGAGTTAGTCAGTAGTGTGTTAAACTGCCGGTTATGGTAAGGGGCGGGACATTTCCCAAACACACTCGAAGCGCTCGACCAATCACAACACACTGCTCCAGCCGACCAATCAGAGCACAGTGTGCTTTTCAGAAGGAGGGGCTTCATAGAGACAGGAAGTAAACAGAGCGTTACTGACAGACTGGGAAGAGAGGAGCCGCAACAATGGAGAATATGAGGAAAAATTATTTTTTTGAACATTTAAGCAGGAAAAAAAACAAAATCAAGACATTAAAAAAGCTCATAATAGGTCCCCTTGAAAAGAAAAGACGCTCTTTCTCTTGAAAGAGCTAACATCAGTAAACACACACACACACACACACACACACACACACACACTTCTAAGCTGTCTTTTGGCAAGATCGTTTCCCAGGATACATTGACGTCATGCTAAGCTCAAAGATCAATACTTATTAATTAAAAGGCGGCCGGTGTGAACTACCATTGTGCGAGTGACTGGACTGCGGTCTGATTAACAACTCGGTTGGGTACACCAATTGGCAAAGCAACCACAGATGACAATTCTTATATGCTTTATAAAAGGGGATGATGGGTACTTTGAGTTCGAGAGCATTTCAGGATCTATTTAACCCTTTTATTTTACCCAGGATCTATGTAAATTAAGCATCTGACTGCAATACACCATCTTTCATGATGTCAACTTTATGATTCTTGGGAATTTAACACACATATATGATGCAAAACACAAACCATCAAGCACAATATATGTCCAGAATGATTGTAAGAGTGGTGGCGTTGACTCAGGGCTTTACCTTCTTAATCCAGGCTTGTGGGCCGCTGTTCGAGAGCTCGTCGGATGAGAGAACTTGAGCGCCGGTCGAACCTGTGAAGAGGCCGGGAATGGTGTTGGACTGGGCCCATGCATCCACCTGTGGAAGTTCACCACCAGACGTCAGCGATACAATCATGATATATGCAAATAAAGTCTTAAAACCTAGGCTAATGCTGAATGTTATTAGAGCTTGCACAATTCTGAGTCACATTTTTTTTGTTTCAAATAGAGATTTTCACACCATTCTGAACAGAAAACTAAACAAAATGTGACCCAGGTCCACAAAACCAGTCTCGAGTCGCACGGGTATATATGTGGCAATAGCCAACTATACATTTGTATGGGTCAAAATTATTGGGATATTAAAGGATTAGTTCACTTTGTTTGCTGATAATTTACTCGCCCCGATGTCATCCAAGATGTACATGTCTTTCTTTCTTCAGTTCAAAAGAAATTTAGGTTTTTGAGGAAAACACTGCAGGATTTTTCTTCACAGAGTGGACTTCAATGGCAACCATCTATCCCAATGTTGAAAAGAAGGATCAAATGTCCGTCTCAATGCAGCTTCAAAGATCCCAGTCGAGAAATAAGAGTCTTATCCAGCGAGACGATCAGTCATTTTCTAAAAAATAAATACAATTTATATACTTTTTAACCACAATTGTTCGTCTTGTGCTGATCCCGTTGGAAAGGTCACAGGTCACGTCATCTATCTGAGTGATTTGTCTGTGTACTCCGGTTCAAAAAAGTAGGGAAGGGCAAAAAACTACATCTCATTTTCTCCTCCAACTTCAAAATGGTCGGACATCTTTGTTTTATTTTTTTTCCGTGACCTTTTCAACGTGATGACGTAATGCGTGGCGCGTCGCAGACCAGCACAAGACGAACAATTGTGGTTAAAAAGCATATACTTTTTTTTTTTTTTTTTTTTTTGAAAATGACCGATCGTTTCGCTAGATAAGACCCTTATTACTCGACTGGGATCGTGTCGAGACTTTAACGCTGCATTGAGACGGACATTTGATCCTTCTTTTGAACATTGGGAGAGATGGTTGCCATTGAAGTCCATTCTGTGTAGAAAAATCCTGGAGTTTTCTTTTCTCAAAAACCTAAATTTCTTTTCGACTGAAGAAAGAAAGACATGTACATCTTGGACATCGGGGTGAGTTATGAGCAAAACATTTTTTGAAAGTGAACTAATCCTTTAAGTAAAGATCATGTTCCATGAAGATATTTTGTACCGTAAATAATATATATAAAACATTTATATTTTATAACATTTATATATAAAACGTATTTTTGTGAGTGAATGCAGCACAATCGTGAACATAAATACACAACTTTAAAGGTGATTTTCTCAATGTTTCGATTTTTTTGCATCCTCAGATTCAAGATTGTCAAATAGTTGTGTCTCGGCCAAATATTAACAATGGAAAGCTTATTTATTCAACTTTCAGATGATGTATACATCTTAATTTCAAAAAATGTACCCATGTGACTGGTTTTGTGGTCCAGGGTCACAAATAACACGTGATTGCTAGATTACCGTTACTAGAGGTTCTGACAAAATGTCAATTGCTGCAGTCAATTTCAAATGTTTAACAATGCAATAGTGTTACTTTAGAATTTTTTATATACTCATAGTATTTATTAATATTTTAAAAATTTCTCTTTTAATTTGAGTAATTTTGTTGTGCTTTTGTCATTTTTTTTCTATAAACGTAGCTTCAAGTTCTTTTATTTAGTTTCAGTAAACTTTAACTTATTTAGATTCAAAGGCACATTTCTAATTTTCACTTAAGTTTATCATCATATATTTTTATTTTACCGAAAACGGTATTTAAGTAGATTTTAAGTTGACATCTTCAAGTTGACGTGTGCAACATAATTTTGGTCCAGACTGTCATACAAAGAAATTCTAAACACATGCAAAAACAACCAACCAAATATGAATAATTACTAACTTATGCTGCAGTCAGTTTTAGCTTTTTCCCGTCAGCTTTTTGATTTTGTATGCATTTATTTATTTTTTGCATAGTAAAATAAAACCTGTCGCTTGCCTCTATTTTGCCAAATTATTTTATCAGATAAGTACCATAACCAAGATAAGTGTTTTGGTTTAACTTCATATTTAAAATAAAAAATATATATATATATATTTTTTTTTTTTATCGTTTAATCAAACTAGTAGGGCTTTTAAAAATTAACATTCCGTCCAAACATCACTTTTGCCCACCACTGTAATATTATATGTTCTGTTTTCATTTTAATTTTACTTTAAGTTTTAGCAATTTTGTTGAGATTTTGAAAAAAAAAAAATCTATTATTTTAGGTCATAAAAAAAATATCCAAGGCACTCGAGTAAATTGTTTTTAGAAAAATATAAATTCTTTATGCATTCATGGCTTAGGTATTTTAAAAACAGGTGACAAGCAACGGCACACTATCGTGTTGCGGCTAATGAGTCTTCATCAGGGTGTGTGTGTGTGACAAACACAATCAGGATACGTTTACACGTTGCCGGCTATTTTCATAAATGGGCATTTCACTCTCTCCGTTTTCAAAAATAACATTGAGCACACTAGGTTGTTGTAACTTTGGTACCGATGCCATTAAAATGTTGCGGTTCTCGGTACCAAAGCAAAATCTGTTGGAACTAATTTTCTATTTTATTTAACTATTTGAAAAAAAATATTAAATTCAATTCAATTACTTTATTATTTATGACAGTAATCATAAGTAAATAATACATATAAGCATTGAACTTTTATTTTGACGGGTTGCCGTGAAGACCTTTGAGTTTCTGTGTGTGTGATATGACGATAGTTTTTCTCAAATGAAATGGTAAAATGCTCATGAAGTGACTCTCAGTTATCATCCTCCTATATATATACTGATTGGCTTCATCACTGTCTCCTCTCCACCAGTAAGCTGGTGTGTGGTGGGCGTTCTGGCGCAATATGGCTGCCGTCGCATCATCCAGGTGGATGCTGCACATTGGTGGTGGTTGACCTTCTATGTAAAGCGCTTTGAGTGTCCAGAAAAGCGCTATATAAATGTAATGAATTATTATTATTATTATTAGTTAGCCTGGCTCCGCCCTCCTACGTGCTTCCGCTCAATTTTCATTTTCCTTCAGAACTACGTCTGGGATTGCGGTGTATTCTTGGGTTTTCTCCAGTCAATTTTTTACCGGTCCAATCAGCGAACAGACGGAGTGGCTGAGAACGATGACGTTGAGGTCGTGCGCTAGTTTGACTCGTGTCGTCACGACCAAACGTTAGCGATTGGTTATGGCAGATCCAATAGTTTTAAACTTCAACAGAGAACCCGCCTACAAGGAAGTTAACGCTTGTCAATGGAGAGACAGATGAAATGTAGGAGAGTCTGGTAGGACCAGGCTAATTTCACCCTCTCCGTTTTAAAAAATAACATTGTGCACACCGGTCAGTTCTCAGAAAAGTGTTCGTTTACATGAACCCGTGTGTTTATGCCGTCAAGAGCATGCCAAACCTGTAGGTGGCAGTGTAACGAGAAGCTCAAGCCCACGTTAGCCAATCAGAATCCCAAAAATAGTCTCATACTGTGACGTCGGCTGCCTAAAACTCAGTTTTTCTCAGTTTACATGCAAACGAAGTTTTCCAAAATCTCCACTCTGGCCGGAGTTTTTAGAAATAATCGTTTTCAGAGGCGAATTTTCCTGGACTATAAGTCGCACTTTTTTTCAATGTTTGGCTGGTCCTGCGACGTATAGTCCGGTGCGACTTATATATAAAAATTAATTCATACTGACTGAGATGAACCAAGAGAAAACATTACCGTCTACAGCCGCGAGAGGGCGCTCTAGTTAGCGGAGTTGTTCAGAAGCGACACCGAGGAAGAACTCAGTGGATTCAGTGTTGAGGAATGAGATCGGGAGCTTGGTGAACTTGCTGACCGGTAACTTGTTGGACTCGCTGGCTAATGTTAGTTTAGCCTATTCAGCCTCAGGTATATGTTCTTTATGCTAATGTGCAGCTGAATAACTGTTAATGTGTTACGCTAACACACCGGACACTATTCAGCTGTTGTTCTGTGTGCTGTTGTGCAGCTGAATAACCTTTCCAGATTAAATGTCTGTTCTTGGTCTAAATAAATTTCTAAATAAATGCGACTTATAGTCCAGTGCGACTTATATATGTTTTTTTCCTCTTCTTGACGCATTTTTTGACTGATGCGACTTATAGTCGGGAAAATACGGTACGTGTAAACGTAGTTTCTTTTAAACAGCAATCATCAATTAGTCACACGACATCCCCTGGTCATGCGGCCCAGGACAAACAGAAGAGAGAAAGTTCCAAGTATTACAAAGAAAATATATCTCACCAAAAACATGACTAAACCAAACAAAATATATTTTTTATTAAAAATACATTATGATAAATAAATAAATTGGAATATATTTATCAAAATCCACAAGTCAAAAATATCATAAATCCAATAAAGTATACAAATCAGAATCCCTACACCCAAAGAGCACTTCGATACCGCGCAGCACGTTTAGCATTTCTTGGTTTTATCTATTAATTTAGTTTTAGTAATTTTAGTACTTGAGCTTGTTTAGTTGCAAAGGCACATTTGAAATGGGTTTTAATAGTTTTAGTTAACAGTAACAACACTGCTACACTTATACTAGTAGCTGAAAGTAAGATAAAAATTAGCAAAAAAACATAAGACACTTTCTTTGATTTATGGACCATGTAGGCTCTCAAAACGTACTTGCTCCTGAGCCCGATTGAGCATACACATGGCATTGATGTCGAACGGGTTCTCCGCCAGCCTCTTCTGCGCGACCGCTCTCTCACTGACGGCCAACGTGATGTCCACGGGCTGGAAAAACAAAAGACAAGAGCTTATAGAGAC
This sequence comes from Phoxinus dragarum, assembly GCA_033366665.1. Classification (NCBI taxonomy): domain Eukaryota; kingdom Metazoa; phylum Chordata; class Actinopteri; order Cypriniformes; family Leuciscidae; genus Phoxinus; species Phoxinus dragarum. The sequence continues at coordinate 49,249 of JARPMJ010004933.1, read as the reverse complement.
ACGCTGAAGATGATGAGGCTTATTTGATGCATTTCAGAAGTTGAACACTGACTTGAGAAGGTGCTTCAGGAAAGACACTGTCATTTTCCTTGCTGGTTTCCTTAGTCTCAGAAGAAGCAGAAGCAGACACAGACGCAGACGTAGACACAGACGCGGGAGGCTTTTCTGATTTCTTTTCGACAGGCACCCATTCCCCATAAGCACCATCAGCCTCTTTCTTCCTATGCTGGGAGCCGGAGGACACCGGGAACTCCTTCGCAAAGGCCGCTTCGGTTCGGACGCCTGGCTTTGCTGAGGTGATCTGCAAGAGAAGAGAACACAGTTACTAGGGCGCGTTACACAGCGCGTGATGGGAGTGACGGAGCGACGGCGGTAAAGCTCCTGTTTAAATGTGTTCGGCTTTTCTGTTTACAGAAACATGTTCTCTAATCTGTTTAGAAGATTTAATACAAATTAAATATATTAAAGTTTTATTTCATTTTGTTTATTTCATATGATTATGATGACGACCAATAACAACACTGTTTTACTTTGGCAATTTGGCTAAGAAAAGTTGACTTAAAAGATTGTGAACCAAAATGCTTATAAGTTGTTTTATAAAAAATATATTTATTTTAAGTTATATTGTTGTAAACCAATCAGGGGGTTGGTGTAAAGCTGCTGTTTTATTTAAAAATGTGTTCTGCTTTTGTGTTTACAGAAATGTTCTAATTTTGGAATAAAATATTAAGTGACCTTTTTGTCACTTGTAATTAAGCTTGCTTATTAGTGAAATTATTAAAATTATTATTCAAATTGCCCCTGACAGTAGACAACATGCGCTTTTCGGCAATATACGGCTTATTACGGTAATTTCATGTTTTCCGTCAGCAAATGACAGCGGGCTTTCTGGCAGAGCGGGAAGGAAGGGTTTGAACCGAGAGATGCGAAGCACGGCGGGTTAGAGTGTTTTGGATTGCATAAAATAATAAAAGAAACGAACAAATACATGGTGAAAGAAGTGGTAGACAGCAGAAGAGGGGATTGGGATGATTTTTAATGAAACTTGGGAGGCGGATGGCGGTTACTTTTTCACGTATCTTTACATGTGGTGTATGCATGTGTGTGTGTGCGTGCCTAATATGAATGGACGCATTTGTATGCGTGCACGTATGAAAAAAAAAGTGTCCTAAATGAAACCTGTGCAACCCAATGTCACAAAAAAGACTTGTATAGTTGCATTATACTTCATTTTTCAACTTTAAAGTGTTCGTTTCTTTCGTTCGTTTTTTTCTAAATAAAAATCTGAAAATTTATTCTCGTTTTTTTTTATTTTTGTCTATTTAAATTCTATTTACAAACTCCCCACACACAATATTGGTCAATAACTGTAATTTGTTGAAAGCTAATCTTTTTCTGAAAAAGATGACACTTTGCACATGAAGATAGCGCATTGTTTTAGAATTTTACAGTCAAAAAATACAAATGTGTGAAAAACACCCATTTTAGCTTCAGTTTCTAAAGGGTTAAGGTAACACTTTATTTTACAGTGTCCTTGCTACATGTGCTACATGTACTTACCATAGTAATAACTGTAAATTGTGCATAATTACATTATGGCTTTGACTCCGAACTTCGTCATTCGAATATTTAAAAAAGTAATGATATTCGAACGAATATTAGGCAGCCTTTAACCCTTAAGGCGAGACACGGCAGGCAAAAACATTGTTTTTTTTTCACTGGTCAATTTTGAGCTATTTGTCTTCAATAACATGTCTTCTTTCAGACTTTATTTTACTGCACTTTGTCTATTTGCGTCTGTAGATTTCTCAGAAATTCAACAAAAGTTGTCGTTCTTAATCATCCGCTGCTCCGCGATCTCTGTCTGCTCCGTCATCACACACACCGCTGGAAAGCTCTCTCTCTCCTGTACAATGCTGTTGGATCCAAATATGGTAATTTCCTTTTTATCAGCAACCAATCGTGAAAGTACAATGGGCATTTAACTGTAAAAGCGAAATCTCATTGGCTGATGTCCATTTCTGACAGCGTGATTCGTTCAGATGCATCACGTGACGCGCTCTGACATTCAGATGTGTGTTTTTGGCTGTTTTTCTGTTCAGTTGAAGGCCATAAATGCTGTGTTTATACTATGCTTGTAAATGTGACGTGACAGATCTCTGTAGCGCCTCAGTTCAAGCGGCACGTGAACCGATCAACTCTAACTCTTCTCGGCTCTGCTCTTCTTTACTATTAGTAAATAAACCCGAACTTTCCGAAATGTATATGCCTCGGATCAATCAGTGTTTTTCAACCGCAGTAAGAAGTCAATAAAACAGGTCGGCTAGAACAATGTCACATAAGTTACATTTACATCAGGAAAGAAATTGAATGACCATTTATAGGCTGAAAAAATTAGCTATAGAGTTTTGTTAAATATGTCCACTATATTAGGCTACATATTATATTTTTAGTTATATCATTAAAATATTATTAAGTTGTTATTATAATAAAGAACGCATTATATTTCAATACATTATATTTTTAACCTTTAATAAAAATAGCCAAGGGCTCTCTATGTTTACAGCATTAGTGATTTATTTTTTAACATGCATCTACTGTAACTAATAAATATCAAAATGAATCGATATTGAATCAAGATGTCAAGCAATAATAAATACAGTATCCTGCCAGTAATTGTAACCATGCAGCTAAACATTGTAACACGTTGTCAGTAAACTTAATAAAAATAAGTTACCAAATGTTTTGACAATCACAACTTATTGTGATGCAAGTTTTTTTTCACATCCCCCCCAATAAAAAAAATCCCAGAAACAAATGATTTTAACAAGCGTTTATCATAGTAGGAAATCCACACTTTTAATCCCTTACACACAATTAGTGCTCTTGAAATATGAAATGGAGGCGGGTCCGGATTTAATTCTGTCCGGGTCTGGATCCGGACCGGAGTCCGGACTTTGAGAAGTGCTGGGTTAGAAAAACAAAAAAAAGAACAGACGAGTCAGGTACTCCAAAAATGTTCTAGGTCTTTAAGGGTTAATATTCGAACCTGTTATGGGCATTATTTATTGTTATACTACAGGGCCGTTGAATGCTTGAATCTGTTTGGTTGACGAACGTTCTGAGGTGTGCAATTATTTTCAGGGAACCGCACGGCTAAAGTAGTTCCGGCAGGTCTTGACCTCATTACAGTTCCATATCACTGCGCGTAGTCAACCGTAATAACGGAAAATAGGATACAATTCATAACAAGATAAACTGCAGCCCCATGCGCTTGATCTGCAATTTTCAATGTCTAACTTCACAATCAATGGAAACATGCAGTTTAATTTAAATAAATAAAGTATACAGTCCTATACAGAATCAATAGAAAATTAAACTGAATATTTAAATAAATTGATAGTCCTGTTGCACCGGTTTTCGTAATTATTGAAGATAATACAACAAATAAATAAAATTCATAGGCCTATACTTGTTAAACGGGCTTTGTGTTTCATTTATTAGTCTAGTCTACTGTCACTAATAGAAAAAAAGAATGAATGAATTAATTAAAACGAATTTAATTAATTAATAAATAATAATATTGACGCACATGCTTCTCTCTAAAGCCGGTTATGAATGTAATTTGATACTTATGACTGATCATGTGCGCGTGTTCAGCGCGTTCAGTGTGTGTTCACAGCGGTGTTTAAAATCTGCTGCATTCACAGTCAGAGAGTGTGTCAGTGGTTAAGTGTGTGTCCAGCATTACTCTGCTATCAGCGGCTCAAACCTCCGCTAACTCTACAATGACGTTCTGGAATTAGCAACGGAGCCTGGGGTTTAGATGCGCAAGGAATTAGTCCTACATACAAGAGGGTTTTAATGACAAAAACTTTACAAACGTCTTGAAATACATCATCTGAACAATATTTCGAGGTGTGGTAACTGTAGTATAAGCGGAATAATTGACTCCAGGCCGTTGAATTATTATAAAAAATAATGCACACCCGAGGTGTAACTCCGCTTTGCGTCGTGACCCGCATTACCACCTCGGGTGTGCATTATTTTTATAATAATTCAACGGCCAGGAGTCAATTATTCCTTACTTAATGTGTTTGCTTGTAGTTGTAAACGTTGTTTTCAATTCAGATTCCGAGGCTTTTTCACGCTTGGTGAAGTTGTGAATCGGCTCATTAGCAAGCCTATTATTGGTCATCTGGGCTCCTGTAGGTGACGTTAGCGCCCTGGTTAGCGCCTATTTTGTATACCAAAACAATGGCCGCGATTTATTTATTTTTGATAAGAACAGTGGATAAAATCTGTCGAAAGCACACTGTTTGCGTTTAATCCAGGGTCTGATTTTTAATAAACAACCGTGACTGTGTTTTTTCTTATGAAAACATCATGGCCTGCCTATTGACATTGACTGATACACTGCTCCCTGCTGGACAGAACATATACAAATTAAGTTTGATACCAATATAGGTCTTACTGAAGGCATTTAATGGTCAAAATATTATTAATAAATATTTGAATATATTAGAATATTAATAAACAAACGAACTTCGAATATGATTTTTGGGCAAAAATTCATGTTTAATGGCTAATATTAAAATGTTATACACTTTTTTTGCTTAAATAAATTTTTTTAATCGATTGCATATAGTGTTATTAAATGAATTAAGGTGAGTGTTAGGTGACTGCAAAGATAATATCAATGTAAAACATCATGCATGTTAAATATCCAATACCAAAAAAATTCGAAAAGTAAAAGTAAAAGCCACCTCAACAAGTCACATAATTCAAGGTTAAGTTCATGAAGTGTTGGCCAGGTTTAATATGGTCCGAAGTATAATAATAATAATAATAAATCAGTTTACTACGAGTTATACTCCTTCTCTAAGCCCCGCCCTCCTTAGTTACTGTTGCTACGCCTGACAAGCTTTCGTGCCTGGCACGTCTAATACAGTCTGTATGCACCGGTGTCAGACATTCCCAAGGAGATAATTATTATATTTTGGGCAAACAGGTGAAATATCTGAGAGAAGTAAAGCTAAAGCCTATAGTCCAAGCGCAAGCAGCCGCCTCCTCATTCGCTGACCATTCAAATGGGAAACACACAGATTGAGGAACAGCGATGTTCATGCACAGCAAGGTAAGTGAAATTTGAAAATAATCTAATAATTATAAAACAGTTTATCCATAAATATTGTGGAATAACGCTAACACCGGGAGAGCCGCGATCGGATTGGGGTTAAGGTACTCCGGCGTAGGCCGACGATTAACATAATGCTGAAATATATTGTAAAGTATGTCAGTGAGCCTCCGTCTTGCCTTTAATCGTCTTATTTTACGTCCAAATCAGTGTTGTTTTTGGCAGCCCTTTTAGTTTTAGTCTTAGTCTTTTTGACGAAAATGCTTTTTAGTTTTAGTCACATTTTAGTCACTTATAAACTTGATAGTTTTAGCCAAGTTTTAGTCGACGAAAACGCAAAAAGGTTTTAGTCAATTTTACTAAAAAAAAGTAGTCTTTAACAAATTAATTTAGGTTAAAAAGTATTGGAAATGGGCTTAGGTTTGACAGGTTGCAGCAAGTGTTGCAATTCATAAAACAACAGTTAACCTTAAAACCTTTGCATAATAAACTAGACTTTCTGAATAATTCGATTGGTTGGGTCCTTACATGCGCTTCGTGAGGCACACACACACTAGCACACACACGCAAGGTCTCTCGCTCCCTTTCTCTGCTGTGCGCGCGCTACACATGCGCGCTCTTGCTCGCTCGATCTAGATTCCGGGACATTTTAACTAATTTGCGGGCAATTCTGAAATTATCGTACATTATGGGATTTTTTTCATTATTGATCGTACATCGTACAGAGGTCAAAATGATCGTATTTATAGGCAGAAATGACATGCATTGTGAACGTCAGATTTATAATCATTTTCGTTCCATCTCGTCTCGTCAACGAAAACTAGAAAACGTCTCGTCATGTTTTAGTCACCTTGGAGCCATTTTTAGCTAGTCATCGTAACGTTTTCGTCCTAAAAAAAAGGTGCGTCAACTAAATAATTGCGTTATCGTCATCGTTGACGAAAACAACATTGGTTCAAATATATGCATTATGAACAAAGAACCGTCATTATTTCCAAGCAATATGTGTTTTTGTTAATCCTGTTGATATTTAGTTGTGAACGGGGCGTCCCACACTGCCTGATCCACGCCCGGCATTTCTCCCCTCGGCTTTTAGGTTTCGGGAAGGGAAAGAATCCCTAAATGGCGGATGGCGAAGTATGATTGGTCAGATCACCTGTCAATCAAACTCCCTGCGAAGGGTCAATTGAACAAACCTCTAACCTAAAGTATGAACTAAAGTAACAATGATGTACTTACACCGAGACTGAACGCAATGCCCTTATTCTCCTTCAGCGAAGCTCCGAACTTCTCATCCTCTTCATCGTCTGACACGTGTGGTTTAGCGATGGCCATCTCTTCCTTACTCTCGGCGATCTTCTTGCATCTCTGAAGGATTAAATAAACGGTTGACTCAACAACGCAGACCAAGAAACACACAAACTGCACAAGCACATGCACAACAACCCGTACCTCTGTGAGCTCTTTAATGCTGAAGGTGTTCGCCTGCTTTGTCACTTTCTTTTTGGCTTCTTCAATACTGGCAAGATTAGGCGTGGCCGAAGACGGCGGCTTGTTGACGATTGAGGGTAACGGGGCCATTTGTGTGAATGAAGCCAAGGCACCCATGCTAGACAAAGCAGCGGTCATGGTGGCGGCAGTCATGCTAGCCATAGCAGCATTCATAGTCATGTTTGACATTACTGGCATGCTTAAGGACAGGGATGTGGAGTTTGAGGATGAGAGTTGGAGAATAGCTCTGGGCCTGAGACTGTCTGGGATCGGCACGCCTGCCTTGGCACACATAGCGGCAGCGTTAGCCTTAGCTATTTCCAGCAACTGCTCCTTATCTGGGAATAGGAGAAACAACAGTAAGAGAAGACAAATGGGTTACACTTTATTTGAAGGTGGCATTGTTACAGAAGTACTGAGTAATAATAATTAACTACATGTATTTGCTATAGAGATTAGGGTTAGTTGCATGTAATTATGCATAATTTACTGTTATGTAACACATGCAACAAGGACACAGTAAAATAAAGTGTTACCGACAAATGCAATTTACAATACTGGTCAGGAGTTTGTAATAATTAAAATATTTTTATGTTTTTGAAAGAGGTCTCTTATGCTCACCAAGGATGCATTTATTAATATTATTACAATTTGAAACTTTTCGAAAGTTTTCAATGTGGATATATAGTATACTGTAATTTATTCCTGTGATCCAAGTTGAATTTTTGCAAGATCCTTTAGACATTTTGGTGTGCGCTCCGTTATTATCAATTATTAATAATGTTCAATTAATATAAATGGAAACCGTTTAACTGCTAACGATTTTTGTGGAAACCATGATAAAAAAAAAATTTCAGGATAATTTTATGTTTAAAAGAAGGAACAGCATTTATTTGAAATAGATATGTTTTGTAACATCATCTTTACTGACAGTTTTGATCATATATTTGATAAAATACGTACAGAATTGGTGAGCATAATATCTGGTTCAGATTACACAATTTTTTTGTCTGTTACGATAGTCAGTGTCAGATTACGCGATTTTGACTGTTGTGGACAAGAAACATGTCAGACTACACGTTGCTTTCCGACCAGTCATCGCGTGCCACTCACTCACTCACTCACTCACTCACTCACTCACTCACTCACTCACTCACTCACTCACTCACTCACTCACTCACTCACACACTCGCACACTCACTCATTTGCACACTCACTCACTCGCACACTTACTCGCACACACTCACTCACTCACTCGCGCGCGCGCACACACTCACTCACTCGCGCTCACACTCACTCACTCACTCACTCACTCACTCACTCACTCACTCACTCACTCACTCACTCACTCACTCGCGCTCACACTCACTCACTCACTCACTCACTCACTCACTCACTCACTCACTCACTCACTCACTCGCTCACTCGCTCACTCACTCGCTCACTCACTCACTCGCTCGCTCACTCGCTCGCTCACTCACTCGCTCACTCACTCGCACACTCACTCGCACACTCGCTCGCACACTCACTCACTCACTCACTCACTCACTCACTCACTCACTCACTCACTCACTCACACACTCACACACTCACACACTCACTCACTCGCACACTCGCACACTCACTCACTCACTCACTCACTCACTCACTCACACACTCACACACTCACACACTCACTCACTCACACACTCACACACTCACTCACTCACTCACTCACTCACTCACTCGCACACTCGCACACTCACTCACTCACTCGCGCGCACACACTCACTCGCGCGCACACACTCACTCACTCACTCACTCACTCGCACACTCACTCACTCGCACACTCACTCACTCGCGCGCGCGCACACACTCACTCACTCGCGCGCACACACTCACTCACTCACTCACTCACTCACTCACTCGCACACTCACTCGCACACTCACTCGCACACTCACTCGCACACTCACTCACTCGCACACTCACTCACTCACTCGCACACACACTCACTCACTCGCGCGCACACACTCACTCGCGCGCACACACTCACTCTCACTCGCACACACAATCACTCACTCGCGCGCACACACTCACTCACTCGCGCGCACACACTCACTCACTCGCGCGCACACACTCACTCACTCGCGCGCACACACTCACTCACTCGCGCGCACACACTCACTCGCTCGCGCGCACACACTCACTCGCTCGCGCACACACTCACTCACTCGCGCGCACACGCTCACTCACTCGCGCGCACACACACACACACACTCACTCACTCACTCACTCACTAACTCACTCACTCACTCACTCGCGACGGAACCCGTCGTGGAGGACCGAATTTTTTAAAAAACATGCTAGTCTTTTTATCGTGATGTCTTGAAGCATCGCAGACGCTTATGTCTTAAAAAGCGTCTGTGGCAGACGTGGGTTATCACCCACTATGACACACTATACGAGATGAAACGGTCGAATCTTGTTTCCCGACGCCCAATGTTGTTTACGAATCCCCACGACACCCTACGTCAAACGAATCGTGCCTAAAATCGTGTAATCTGAACCAGACATAAGATACCAATTTAGAAGTGTCTTCATACCAAGTTCTGTAAGACGTGGAGGCGTTTTGCTGGTGCTCCGTCGAGGTCTGGAAGTCGAGCCTTTCTTGCGGAGAATGAGGACCGGGGAACGACTGGGCTCTCGCTTCCATCGGTCCCGCTGATTTAGCGACCGGCTCCCGAAACCTCCCCGCCTCCAGCGTGAGCCGGATCGGGATCTCCTCCTCGAATGTGAGCGAGACCTCTTTCTTGATTTAGATCGCCTGCTTCTGTCTGGACTTCGAGACTTCCTCCGTCGGCCTTGTGAACGAGATCTCGATTTTCTCTTTTTGGGCGACCTCGACTTCGAGCGTTTGCTCCTCGTTCGGGACTTGTGCGATTTTTTTGCCGAGGGCGACCGAGACTTGGATTTTCTCTTTTTTGAGGACGACTTTGATCTGGATCGTGCAGCTACTTTGGGTCTTGAGGACGCTTCTTGACTGGAGACTTGGATGGTGAGGTTGAGTTCCTCTCGATCGAAGTCTCTACGGCGGTTATTGGATTTGCGTTGGTTTCACTCTCATCACCAAACTCTGTATCTTTTGGCGTAACGGTTGACGGGTCTTCAGATAAATTGGTCACTTCCAAAGGCACCTCAGGTGTAATGCACTTTTGGGAAGACTTGGTCACAGATGATGTCTCAGCCAAGAAGGGAACTGGTCGCCAAGATCCAGTGATGCCAACTGTGTTGAAACCAGAACTGATCGCAACTGATGCAACGTCTAACAACATGTTGGTGTCAGAGTTCACAGCCATTGTTGGACTTTTTCCATTCTCAATTGTGTTTTGAGACTCATTTTTCTGCATTTCAATTGCACAACTTGTACTACTATCCAATGCTGGATCTGCATCACTCTTAATCGATTCAGTTTTCGGCAGTTCATCTTTCATATCAGACCTTGATTTTGAAACGGACCTTGATTTCGAATGTTTCGTTCTACTTTGAGACTTACTCTTGGAACGGCCTCTACTTCGAGACCTAGACTTTGACACAGACGTTCTGTTCTTCCTCGAGATCACAACAGACCTGGATCTAGTTCGCCTGGAGCGTGACCTGGATCTTGAATGTTTGCCTCTTCTGACCGAATGAGACCGGGACCGATTGTTGCGTCTCTTTGACCTTGATCTACTTCTCTCTCTCTGTTTATGAGTCTTTTTGGAGCTATTTCTAGAGCGGGAGGTTGACTTTGATCGCCGTTGTCGTTTCGTGACTGACCGTGATCTTGATCTGTGTCCTGATTTACATCTGGGTGATCTTGATCCTCTAGAAGTCTCCTTACTTTTAGATTTGCTGCTTTTCTTATCTTTGGGCTTTTCGTTTTCAGTGCTTTTGTGGACAGAATTCTCTATCTTGGGAATAATGTCAGGCAAAACACCAGATGTGTCTATGAGCTCAGAAATCGTACCCGCGGAAGAGGACTTTGTATTTTCATGAGAAGGTTTTGATTCAGACTCAGATTCAGAACCAGATGCTGAAGAGCTTTCAGACTTTGAGCGAGACCTCTTTACTTTGTCTGCATCTTTGCTTTTTTTCTTCTTCTTTCTCTTCTTTTTCTTTCCACTTTGGACAACAAACAAACATTAGAAATAAAAAACACAAAGTTGAAACAAAGTTATAATTGAACCAATGGAGATTTGTTTGAACAGCTGTAAAGTTTATAAAATCATTAGAGTGGTGCATGATTTAATGGTTTAAATGATCAAATTAGAGATGCACCGATTGACCGGCTGGTGACCGGAATTGACCGTTCGCAAAGACCGGCCCCCCTTAGTTACTGTCGCTATGTCCAACAAGCTACGCCGCTCTTACGCCACACATCATGTTCTCACACAGTGAAAAACACATCACGGAGCAGAGAGACACTGACAGACACAGACCAGCTTACTTTTCGGTTACTGTTGATATTAAACATATTAAACAAAGTCTCACCTTTCAAATTTGGTCATTTCTAAAAAAAATTTAAACAATAAACAGCGTTTTGTGGCTCTTTAATGTGTCTGACAGATCGCTAGAGCCTCAGTTAAAGCTGCTTGTGAACCGATCATCTCTTCCTTCTAGTTAATTTACAGCATGAAATAAACATGAATGAACATCAGAAGGAATGTTGTTTTAACTGCGGAGAGACGTCAGTACACTTCGCTTCTCACGTTCAAATCCTCCGATTTGTCGGACAAAATGGCGGATGGCGAAGTATGATTGGTCAGATCACCTGTCAACCAAGCTCCATGCGAAGGGGCAATTGGCCGATTTTCACGTGATCGGCCATGATCGGTCAGTCTGATATATGCCGATTTTATGCTGGTCAAATACACTCGGGCGCCGCATGATTAACATTGTGCAACATCAGCATCACACGTGCACACGCCGCGCATATGTAGGGAACCTTGTTAATTACGGCCGTTTCACACCGCAAGCGTAAGCGGCGTATTTTTTCCGGCGTGCATGTTATCAATGAGTGCGTTCACACCGCGAGCAGGAGCAGCGCGTGAGCATCGAGCAGGAGAGTCGCGTGATCAGCAGTGAAGCGCGGGTTTCGGCGCCGAGTCTATTTCTGCTGCGCTGCTCACGCTCAACTAAAATGAAAGCACACTTTTAATAGACAAAATAAATATGATTTCACGCAAAAAGTGCCCAAAATGCACAGAATTTACACGTCTAGAGTGTTTTTAACAAGAACTAGAGTAGGCTATGGCAGAAAAGAAAATGAAGACTCAAAAATATTTATAGAAAATGTACCCATATAAACTTGTTTTTATTATTCAGTTTGGGTAAAAGTATATGGTGTTTAAAAAAAAATATATAGAAAATAAACATTTGTGTGTGCTGTAAAGTGGTTAGAAAAAATAAAATCGGAATCGGCAGCTCAAACTCAATTAAAAATCAAAATCGGAGTAGAAAATTGTAATCGGTGCATCTCTAGATCAAATGTTAAGAAGAAAGATACTACTCTGAAGTCAATCACTAAACATTAAGCAAGTGTGTCACATTTTGTAAATATAACTACTATAAAACACAAGGGTGACTAATTATTAACATTATTTGTCTCACCTTTCTTGTGTCTCTTTGTCGGACTCAGTCTCTGAGCTGCTGTCTTTTCCTTCTTTGCGTTTCTTTCTCTTCTTTTTGCTTTTGTGTTTTTTGTGCTTTTTACTTTTCCTGTGTTTAGTGCTGGCGTCCTCTTTAGCATGGTCATCTTGGAGGTCAGTAAGTGCGACTTTATCTGATTCTGCAGTGAAAGCAAAGACTTATTAGTGACTTATTATTAAGAATATATGTCATAAAATACAAAAACATAGATGTATTGACAACTAACCTGTTGGTGTGTTCATTTGTTCTTCATTTAGTCCATCTTCTCTCATCTCCGTCACAGGTTCAGACTGTGGCTCCTCTGTAACACTGAATGAAAAAATTAATAATTGTATTACTCACTTAAAACACGACACAGATGTAGATGAAGTCTGTTGTCTTTGTTGCTTTCTTGAGTGAAATTCCTATCATGTTCAATTCAACAGAATTAATAATAATAGAAGGAATCTTTTACTCTCAAGAATACAAAGAAAATGCTGTAACTCCAGTAAAGAGATTGTGTCCAGACCACAAAACGTGAAAAATGTTAATATCGTGCAAAACAAAGTACATATATTTCAGTAATTCAACTTAAAAGGTGAAACTAATATATTATATAGACTCATTACATGCAAAGTGAGATATTTCAAGCCTTTTTTGTTATAATTTTAATGATTATTGCTTACAGCTTATGAAACCCCAAATTCAAAATTAGAATATTGTGAAACGTTTTCATACGCTGTAAGCCATAATCATCAAAATTATAACAAATAAAGGCTTGAAATATCTCACTTTGCATGTAATGAGTCTATATAATATATTAGTTTCACCTTTTAAGTTGAATTACTGAAATTAATTATCTTTTGCACCATATTCTAATTTTTCGAGTTTCACCATTAGTATGTATATTGTGCTTTACAAATGTTTTCAAAGGAGCTTCATAATAAAATAGGAAAATAACAGTCAATTTTAGTTTTTGCGTTTAAGATTAAATAAAAAATAAATTATTGCATAACAATTCTGCCAGTGATTGGCAGCTAACGTTACCCAGCAATTGTGATACCACCGAATCAACAATTATTATACAAGTGTTAACATTATAAAATGTCACAATTATGGTGAAAGCTAACCATGGTAACATTTACTGTAAAGGTTTAACGTTATTACCTCACGATGCCTGAACCAGTGAACAATGTACAACATTAGATATACTCAAAACGTATCATGTTAATACAGCAATATTCTCTCATGTAACGTTACACTGGAATAACTTGTAATTTCAACGCTATTTAAACATCATGATCCTCATTATGTAACGTTAGCTAGTACAGAAGGCAACAAACAGTGAGAGTTAACGCGAAAATACACAATTCAGTTTCAACACCAACATTAAATGTTTAAACACTGTCGCAGTGGAGTTTGTGTACAGTGATCATAACAGCTAATGTTAAGCTAGTCGGCTAATAATAAAAAATCTACGCGTTCTTAACGAAACACGCTATACTTTAAGTCGCAAGTAAAAGATCGAAGATTTTACCTGATTTCTTGAGTTTCATCCTCGATTTCTTTAATCTTATTCATTACAAAATCCCTGAAAATCTGCTCGATATTGGTCGCCATCACAGTAGAAGCGTTGTTGGGTCCGCCAGTATCCCAGAATGCCTCATCTACTGCTTCGTTCTTACTCCGGTCACCACAGCGACGCGAAAGCGGCAAATTCGAAATATCAAAACCGTTAGTTAAACGGCTAATAACAAAAACATATTTAATAATATAATTTATAATAATCGAGCAAGAGACTTCACACGACTAATAACGCTTCAGTAATCATCGAAAGTTACCATGATAACCAAATTATTTTTGTGTACGTTAACGTTAACTTAAATGGTGAGTAGTTTACCCAGTTTTGATGTAAGTTAGTCGCCAGTCGATTACGTTAACCCTTTTAATAATAGTTAGAAGATTGTAATGGAACGGTTTGTTGTTTAGACAAGATCTAAAAAGTTTTTAATCATATTTGGTAACATCAGGCTCATATAGTATGATGTAGTGAAAATGATAAAGAGCTCATAAAATACTAATCCGAGCAATAATTAACTTTTAGTTGAAAAAAAATATGTGAATTGAGGTAACTTATAAAAATAAACTTTCCTCAGAAGCCTGATGTATCATTTGATAGCGATATTTACATTTTAACATGTTTTTTTTTAATTAAAAAAACACGAGCTGAAGGTGGACATATACAATTATTTTAAATGGCTTTTTACTTGCTAAAAAATATATGAACTATCTATCAATCAGCCAGAAGGCATGTAGACAGGTTTTTCAAAGTTAGATCATATTTTGAATCAGCAAATATGATAGCCTACATTAAAATGTGTGTTGACAGCTTTGTTGATCATAATGTGATTATCACTTCATTATTAGCATAGATGCAGATGTAAGTATCATGTATGAATTGATATTTACATAATTCTATATTAGTGGTAAGATAAGCTGTTAATCGAGATGATGATCAGCTTACGTTAACACCTTATTCTGCATATTAGCAACAGTCATGTGGTGAAAATCAAGCTTTTAATGTTGTTTATAGCCCTATGTGGTGTTTTTAATACGCTTTAAGACAAACCATGTGTAAAATTCATAAGTCGACAGCATTGCTGAGTATTTTCTGCTTAAAACGGCAATGAACCAAAGACAGTCTCAAAAACAATCGCTGGTGTTTCTGACGTCACAAACTACCTTGTAACCAATCAGATCAACGTGTGATCGTCAACCAGTGGATCTCTGAGCTGAGTGAGTGGAGGCGGGGCTCATTTGCATTTTCATAGAACCAGTATAAATGAGGCAAGGTTGTAGAGTTACATTCAAGCTATTTTAAGGCATGAAGAGTTTTTTTCCAGGATTTTATTTTTTTAAATTTGATAATTTTGGTAATCAAAAATGAGTTTTAATTTAAGGGATACAATTATTGACCACAGGTGCACTTTAACACACCAAATCATAATAATAGAAATGTCCCACAGGTCACTAAGATAAAAACCATAAAAATATGTAAAACATCAGACATCAATAAAACATCAAAAGTAATATTTTGTTAATGCATTTATTTTGCAGAGGTAAGTTCAAAATATTGCATGACACCTTTATTGCATGAAACCTCTGAAATTAGCAGTAAAGTGTAGGCCTACTACTAGATAGACAGTTACATATATGATGGACAAAAGCTTTAGTAAAACTGAGATTTGCTTCTTATATGCATAGAGATAGATCCAGAGATGTTCTTAATGCAGTCAGAGGGTCCAAACACAGTCAAACGCTCTCATCTGGAAAATGACCACAAAAATAAAATAAAAAATCACTTCCTGCATGGTTGGATTTGTTTAGTTTTGGCCCATAATTGCATGATTATTTTAGAGGTGTTGTTACACAACTTAATAATAGCCCAAAGTTCAAAGAATGATGACAAGCAAAATGAGCAGTTATGTAACTTAATGTCTTATTACTTAGCCAGCGCAGATAGTGTTTGTTGATTACGATTCTAAACACGACCTCTCTGTCGGTGACTGTACATTGGTATTGACTGTACAGCGCTGTACATTGGTTTCATCATGTGATGCTTTCTGAGCTCCTGTAGGATGTGCAGCTGGTGTTCAGTGCCTTGTCTGAACTCATCCACTGTAGAGAAGAAGAAGAAGAAAAATGGGAAAGTTCACAAAAAAAAGAAAAATACTTTTTTGAAAGTTCCACTATATATTTTTTTTGTTTTGTACAGACCAAGAAAAAAAATTATATTTTGTACAAATTAATATGGAAACAACCCTTTGATATCCCACATATAATAATTTCTAAGACTTAAACCATGACTGATATCATGTGTGTAGATGTTTTGAAACACTCACATGGCACTGCGCTCCTTTTCAGCTCTGATAGTGTCGGCAGCTTCAGTCCAGTTCTGGGATCCACAAGAGTGGCCTGAGAGTTCTGCGTTCCCTTCCTCATCTCATACGCTGGAGGATTGTAGTCTGTGGAGAAAGACAAAAAAATAGGTAAATATGACCAATCTTCTATGTGCATTGAAAAAAAAAAATTACTTTGCAGACTTACAGCCGGAAACTCTTCTGTTCATTTCTCCAACTTCATGTTTGAGCATCCCAGTGTCCATGTCCATCAGGAAGCGTCTGGAGGGTTCTGTTCCCTGCCTCCTCCCATGAGCTTGAGGATTGTAGACTGTGGAGAAAATAATATGGTTAAAATCTACTTGATTATAGTTGTCGAAACTTGAAATCCACTTATTTTGCAAACGTACAGCCAGAAACTCTTCTGTTCATTTCTCCGACCTCCTCCTTGAGCATCCCAGTGTTCATGTCCATCAGGAACCGCCGGGAAGGTTCTGTTCCCTGCCTGCGTAACTCAACAGGAACTGTTACGTGGTTTTTTCTTACGTTCAGGAGAGTCTTGGCTTTTTATGTCCTCGTGCTCAGGGCCAGAAACCACTTCCCATTTAGCTGCTAATGAAGGAGAAAGAAAACACGAGTCTAGCAAGCCAACTATTGATATTTTTCTAAGCCCTTGGCTTGTAAAGTACTGGAAAAGATTGTCAACATCAACAAATAATCTTTAATTCAATGGCACAAAACGTCTTGTTCTCAGATATTTGAACTTGAGACTTACAGCGTGGTCTTCTGATCATCTTATGCTGGTGTTCTTTCAGTAGACCGGTGTTCAGGTCCATCTTGAGGTTTCTGGAAGGTTCAGATCCTTGTTTGTGCGTCTCAGTCAGTCTGAGCTCATGTGGGATGTACGGCTGTTGTCTAAACTCATCCACTGTTGAAGGAAGAATACAGAAACACAGTATTTAGAGGGATAATTCAGTCCAAAAAAGTATTTCTTTAATGCTTGAACACTCTACTAAATAACTTTTTTTGTTGCACAGAAGGAAAAACATTTTTGCAAACGTTAATTTGGTAAGAAATTATGACAGAATTTTATTTTTTGAGGAAAAATCCCTTTAAAGGCCCCTTGAAATGAAAAAAAAAATAACCTTTTAGATTTTAGTATGAATATGTTTCCCTTAAGGTTATGAATAAGCTGGGGTGTTCCACAACAATGACAAAATTCACATATAGGAGATATAAGCCTTTAAAATTTATAGTCTCCCACTTCCGCTAAAATGGATCAGGGATTTTTATGACATCACCGCTTCTCATCACATCTTCTGTCCAATCAAATGCTCTCTAGAATCTAAAGCTCCGCCCCCTATGCTATAAACAACACCTGGCCAAAGCGGCCGATGGCACGGAGCAATATGGGTTAGAGAAGTGTGTTCGGTTGCTCAAACTCTCGAGTTTTTTTCTGGTTTCCAACTGTACGTTGGTTAAGAATGAAATGGCTAGAATTTATTCACAACTCTACTATTGAATCCAGCGAATCATCAGCGCTCGGATTCACTTCTATGGTGCTGTCAAATACGACTGCAGTCTGTGAGGTAAACTAAATGCTATTGGCTATTAGAAAAGGGGGAGGAGCCACTCAATATCACCTGCCTTAGCTTCCCGTTTCAGTACAAATTACACCAACCATCAAACTAAGCTCCGCATACCAAGGCACTTCAGTGGGCCTTTAAAATCCCAAAGTGCAAGTAGTGTATCTATGTTTTAATCATTTCTAAGACTTAAAACATGACTGAGATCATGTGTGTAGATGTTTTGAAACACTCACATGGCGCTGTGCGCCTCTGAAGCTCTGATAGTGTCGGCAGCTTCAGTCCAGTTCTGGGATCCACAAGAGTGGCCTGAGAGTTCTGCGTTCCCTTCCTCATCTCATACGCTGGAGGATTGTAGTCTGTGGAGAAAGACAAAAACTATTGTTAATGGCCAAAATCTACTATGTGCATTGATTTTTTTATTAATTTTTTAAAATTACTTTGCAGACTTACAGCCGGAAACTCTTCTGTTCATTTCTCCAACTTCATGTTTGAGCATCCCAGTGTCCATGTCCATCAGGAAGCGTCTGGAGGGTTCTGTTCCCTGCCTCCTCCCATGAGCTTGAGGATTGTAGACTGTGGAGAAAATAATTTGGTTAAAATCTTGATTATAGTTGTCGAAACTTGAAATCCACTTATTTTGCAAACGTACAGCCAGAAACTCTTCTGTTCATTTCTCCGACCTCCTCCTTGAGCATCCCAGTGTTCATGTCCATCAGGAACCGCCGGGAAGGTTCTGTTCCCTGCCTGCGTAACTCAACAGGAACTGTTACGTGGTTTTCCTTACTTTCAGAAGAGTCTTGGCTTTTTATGTCCTCGTGCTCAGGGCCAGAAACCACTTCCCATTTAGCTGCTAATGAAGGAGAAAGAAAACACGAGTCTAGCAAGCCAACTATTGAGATTTTTCTAAGCCCTTGGCTTGTAAAGTATCGGAAAAGATTGTCAATATCAACAAATAATCTTTAATTCAATGGCACAAAACGTCTTGTTCTCAGATATTTGAACTTGAGACTTACAGCGTGGTCTTCTGATCATCTTATGCTGGTGTTCTTTCAGTAGACCGGTGTTCAGGTCCATCTTGAGGTTTCTGGAAGGTTCAGATCCTTGTTTGTGCATCTCAGTCAGTCTGAGCTCATGTGGGATGTACGGCTGTTGTCTAAACTCATCCACTGTTGAAGGAAGAATACAGAAACACAGTATTTAGAGGGATAATTCAGTTCAAAAAAAGTATTTCTTTAATGCTTGAACACTCTGTACTAAATATACTAAATAACAGTGTCCATGTCCATCAGGAACCGTCGGGAAGGTTCTGTTCCCTGCCTGCGTAACTCAACAGGAACTGCTACGTGGTTTTCCTTACGTTCAGAAGAGTCTTGGCTTTTTATGTCTTCGTGCTCAGGGCCAGAAACCACTTCCCATTTAGCTGCTAATGAAGGAGAAAGAAAACATAAGTCCAAACTGGCAAAAGGATTTCTGTGAAAGCTAGATTCCCTTTTGAAAAGACCAACTAAACCAGTCGTTTTCAAACTTTTTCAAGAGTGACCCTTTTTTTAATTTTTTTTTATTGATGCGACCCATATAGGCCTATTCTTAAGCCAAGCATACAGAATACAATGGGGCTAAAGGCGCATTTGACTTTATTCTCATTTAAAAGCTCTCTATTGTGCACAGCTAGTGACTAGACTTTGGTTTGTTTGTCATTGCATTACACTAAAAAAATCAGAAGTTGTGAAAACTCAAAAACTTGAAGCAATCAGCTTCAGAATTTGCAGTTCTGCATAACAAATATTTATGTCTGTCATCATGAGTTCCCATTGCTTTACCCAGAAGTCATCATCATCAGTGACTAAACTGATCATGCCACCAAATTTGGCATTGTAAGTTCTTGCTGTTTAATATTTTAAGTAACTCATACTAATGGCCTAGTAATTTACATTGTTAATTTTTTTAGTAATGTCAACCATTTCTACATTCGATAGTCCAATCAACCTATAAAATTGAGTTTCTATCTTACAAAACTGAAGTTGTCGGTATAACATTATAGCCACACTGTTCACCAGCAAAAGAAGGGCTGTTGATTTTCCATTAGAAACTGAGACTTACAGCCTGCTACTCTCCCGTCCAACCCGTTCCTGTGTTCTTTGAGGAGACCGGTGTTCAGGTCCATTAGGACGTGCTCATGTGGTTTCATCATGTGATGCTTTCTGAGCTCCTGTAGGATGTGCAGCTGGTGTTCAGTGCCTTGTCTGAACTCATCCACTGTTGGAGAAATACCACGACAACACTTCAAAACATCCCGTATAAATAAATAAAAAATCACAATGAGATTTATTATCTCCTAGACAGTTGAAGAGTTTCCTATATGAGGTTAATAAACAAAAACAATTGGAGACTTTTTATTAAGTCTCTCAAAAAAGAGATTAATCTCACATTTATGCTCATGCATGGGATGCTGGTTGTTATTTGCTGGTAGACTAGCTAAACCAGCTCAATTTAGCTTGAGAACAGAACAGCTGGTCCACTAGCTTGGTCCCATTAGACTCTCCTACATTTCATTTGTACAGAGAGTCTGGCCTCTCCATTGACAAGCGTTAACTTCCTTGTAGGCGGGTACTCTGTTAAAGTTCAAAACTATTGGATCTGCCCGGAGCCACTCTGGATCTGCCGTAACCAATCGCTAACGTTTGGTCATGAGTCTCGTGACGTATGTCAACTCAAACTAGCGCACGACCTCAACGTCATCGTTCTCAACCACTCCCTCTCTTCGCTGGTTGGACCGGTAAAAAACTGATCAGAGAAAACCCAAGAATACACCACAATCCCAGACGTAGTACTGAAGGAAAATTAAAATTGAGCGGAAGTACGTAGGAGGGCGGAGCAAGGCTACTGGTCCACCAGCTCTGGGGTGTGTTTCCCAAAAGCATCGTTTGCCAACTATGGTCACAAGTTCTGTCGTTATCAGCAGTTCAACGAGTCTGTGTTTTCCGAAACCATCGTTCTAACGAACATTCGCAAACAGCATCACAGAGTTGTGTGTTTGGAGCGACAGATCTCGCCCTGTGGTTAGGATAATAGTTTCTAGTTTGCATGACACGTGGACTCAATACATCCTAGCTGGCATTCAGTACAATCTATATCTTTTATTTAGAATACATAAAAATATAATTTAGGTCTTTTAGTTTGTCAAGAGATTTAAAGCACCGCTTTTGAAGATTGCGCATGTGTGAACGAGCTTTAGTGCGTAAGAACGAGTCTGTGATTGAATCAGGGAAATAAAGCAAAATAACTGAGAAAAATAAGAGATAGTCCTCAGATGCCATGTCCGTAATTTATAGCAAATCATCTAGCGTTAATTCGATCTTAAAAGCAGTGGTTCCAACGTGGTTGAACGACCAATTTGCGGACAGTATGGTTTCGGGAAACAGTCGTGACTCGCTAGTTGATTTCTTCAACGATACATCGTACTATGGTAGTTAAGCAGCGAGTTACACCGTTGTAAGAAAAACACACCCCTGACCAACATAAACCAGCCAGCCACTTAAACTGCATTGTATAAATGTGCACATAACCTATAAAATATAATGTGCTCATAACCTTTGAACAGATTATGTTCTGATTCTTTGAGTCAAAATCTTCTTGTATCATACTTGACCCTGTGATTGCTGCTTGTAGTTATATTTTGTTGCTACGCTCAAACACACAATTCTTTAATAAAAGTCAAGTCTTAAAACATGACTGATATCTAATCATGTGTGTAGATGTTTTGAAACACTCACATGGCACTGCGCTCCTTTTCAGCTCTGATAGTGTCGGCAGCTTCAGTCCAGTTCTGGGATCCACAAGAGTGGCCTGAGAGTTCTGCGTTCCCTTCCTCATCTCATACGCTGGAGGATTGTAGTCTGTGGAGAAAGACAAAAACTATTGTTAATGGTCAAAATCTAATATGTGCATTGATTTTTTCTCTCTCTTTTTTTTTGCAGACTTACAGCCGGAAACTCTTCTGTTCATTTCTCCAACTTCATGTTTGAGCATCCCAGTGTCCATGTCCATCAGAAAGCGTCTGGAGGGTTCTGTTCCCTGCCTCCTCCCATGAGCTTGAGGATTGTAGACTGTGGAGAAAGAAGAAAAACAGGTAAATATGACCAATCTTCTATGTGCATAGAAAAACTTAAATTGTTAATGGTCAAAATCTAATATGTGCATGGATTTTTTTTCTCTTTTTTTTTCAGACTTACAGCCAGAAACTCTTCTGTTCATTTCTCCGACCTCCTCCTTGAGCATCCCAGTGTTCATGTCCATCAGGAATCGTCGGGAAGGTTCTGTTCCCTGCCTGCGTAACTCAACAGGAACTGGTATTTGCTTCTTGGGTTTCACACCAGTGTTCATGTCCTTCAGAACTGAGTTGTGTGTGTCTTCGTCTTGGGCCATCTGTGGCCCTATTGGCTTCAGTCTACCATTTGGGAATCGGTGCAGTGGTCTTGCATGGAGACCTGCACACATACACATCATGAACATTCAACCTGCAGCTTATATAACACTTTGGTAACTCTTTACTTAAAGCCACTTATGTATAATGCATTATAAAGTATTTTTATGCCTTGTGATGCACCTTATAATGCATTGTATGGTCTCATGAATAATTGTAACCACATTATTATACTTATCTATTCATTGAACACGCCTTTAGAAAGTATAATGCATTAAAACACATGACAAACAACCAATTTCAGAATCTGCAAATATTAGTTTTAACATTTAACTTTGGTTACAATTATTTATGAAAATATATAATGTATTATAATGTACATTATATATAAGGGCTTTAAGTAAAGTGTTACCAACACTTTATCTGTTCACATAGCCCTGTTTTTTTTTTATTTGAAAGGGATATTGAACAGGATTCACTAATTAACCATGCCAAATAACCTTTATATAATCTCAATTAAGTTATGAAAACTATTGAAGAAAGAAGCCATAGCACAACTCTTCATCACAAGCCATAAAATCTGTTTTATGACTTGTCTCTATCTTAATTGTGGAATAGGTAATCACATATTTTATCAAGCTGAGTCATGTGATTATACCCTGACAAAGGTTAAAGTTCAGAAGAATGGTTGTATCTGAACCTTGGAACTAATGAGGAAAGACACAAACTTACTACATTTAGCCTACGTTTAAGAAATTAAACAAAATGATAGAAAGTGTTCCCATATTAATTTATTTTGATTGAATAACTATTATTATTTTGACAATGGTAATATTTCATAATGTGAGATTTCTCATAGACCCTGTTTTTCCTTTTAACATCGCCGTACCCAATTAAAAAATGTCTAACACAATCACCTTTAGAAATCAGAATATTCACAATTAATAATAATATCAATAAATAAGATGCAGATAAATCTCACCAGCCACAGCCACCAGGAGCAGTAAGACCCTGAACATCCTGTAAAACAAACAATTTAATAAGTAGTTTGTAGTTTGGCTTCCCAAACACCATCATTTCTTACAAACAATTTGCTTTCACAGGCTTTTGTGAACGATAACTCAGTAACAACACGTTAAATGCTACCTGTGATCGTCTCAGTTCTGAGAAAATAGATCAATAGATGCTTCAGCGCTGAGTGATTTCTCCTGTCTGTTTGACTCACCTCACACAACAAGGATCTTATGCACTCTGGATTCGCCTTTAATAACCTGGAGACTCCGATAATAACCCGGTTCAGAGGTTGACATGAACCTGTAATACTCCCTCTTTTTATCTTTTCATCTGCCTTTGTCTCTTAGACAGCGATAAAACATCCGCTCTTTGATCCCAGATGTTCTGACACGAACCAGTTCAACTGATATTAGTGTCGGTACATTCATGACCTGGATCACTTTATTGCTGGGATGTTCACGCTTTACTGATCTCACCTTCCAATGGAAACATACATTGCTCAGAAGTTGCTCTTGGAGATGTTTCTGTTTGTCTCTGATGTTTCTCTTACAGAACAACACAAATACCCAGTTTTATCAATAGAGTATAGATCTATCAATAGAAAAATAAATAGTTTTTTTTAGTGAGAAATTGCTTATACATTTCGAGAAATAATTACTGAGAAATAGCAAGTAAATTTGAATTTTTTAAAATAGACAGAATGTTATTTTACTCTAATATTCCTTGGTTTATTTATAACTCCAAATTTTTTTTTATTACAGTGTAGAGCAGATAATTTGATGAGAAATGTTTGAGATCATACCGAGACCTTGGACTTTAGTATCTTGGCGAATTATGAGCACAGTTTTAAATGCTTTTGAGTTCTTAAATATCCCATGTGAGATATTATTATTATCATTATGCCTCTTTCCCAGGATAAACATCTGAGAATCCAGAGGCTTCAGCAAGACTAGGAGAAACAATTGAGATCTTGTAATCTTGTGTGGCTTTTTATGGATTTGTTGTCTTGCATTAAGACTAATAATTCTTAATATGCATTAGAGTCTTTTCCAGTAGTGGAAAATGTCTTCACCGTTTCTTCTGTTGTTTTGGAGGAAGATAAGTCTGAGACCCCAGAAAAGAGTTAGTCAGCAGCTTCGCTTTCTAATAGATTCACTCCCGTACAATATGATAAAGCGATACTGTCATGTTTCCGGTTGTTTTTAGGGCGTTTGCTGTGGTTTGGGCTCAAATGAAAAGTCCACTCTCAAGTCTCTCAGATATTGTAGTCTCTAGATACACAAAGAATATCTGTTAAGAGATGAACAGATTAGTATTGTGAATTTGTGTTACATCAATAAAAAAAAAAAGAATTAGTCAGTGAATATTTTCCCATGCAGAACCCAACTAACATTAGATGAAAGGAGGTATAAACACACTTGAAATGTGTGCCGTGCAGAAACAGATGTTGATGGAGGATGAAAGTGTGAGTTCTCAATCTCAGTGATGTATTACATTGTAAGTCCTTTCGTGTGCATTTGTCTTTTGAGTGTAGCGATGCACTGAAGTGTCACATAAACGCTTCCACCCATGAGAGACAAACCTGTCTGAATAATGTGAACAACAGACTTTGACATGAACACACACACACACACACGCATACACACATACACACACACACACACACACACACACACACACACACACACACACACACACACACACACACACACACACACACACACACACACACACACACACACACACACACACACACACACACACACACGCATAGAAGTGATGTTTCAACAGCTGCTGTTTGCAGTGAATGTATGAAATGAATGAAGAAAACACTTAATGCCCTTTACTTGACTGAACTGAACAGTGTGTGTGTGTGTGTGTGTGTGTGTGTGTGTGTCTTTTCTCTCTTTTGAGGTACGGCCCACACACACAAACCGCCTACATCTTCCTAAACCGTTGCTTACATTTCTGTCACACTGCGAGAATAAGACGACTATTCAGGAGCTGTGTGTGTGTGTGTGTGTGGAGAGATTTGTAATACAGCTGATTCGCCCTCAGAGCATCCATCATTTCATGACAGATTCTAGCAGTGCATCTCAATAGGCTTGTGTGTGACCTTGTGCTATTGCACTTTTCCACCAGCAGAGGGAAGTCTAATCATAAACTTTCACAAATCCAATCCTATCCAATCCTATCCAAATAATAGTTGGATTGCTGGTGATGGTTGAAGATGACCGTATTTATTCCACATGTGATGAGATTTAGAGTTCTTATATGATGCCTCCCAATGAGATGTCAGTAGTAATGAAAACAAAATCTAAACTATGGAAATGTTCGAGCTCCCTGCTGAAATTATAGCTGATTCTCAGTCTGGCAAATCTGACAAGTGTCCCAAACCCTTCAAAAACCATCAAAACATTTAAAAAAAATTATAAAAAAAATGTAATCAACAAAAATACAGGTGAAACTCAAAAAATTTGAATATCGTGCAAAAGTTCATTTATTTCAGTAATTCAACTTAAAAGGTAAAACTAATATATTATATAGACTAATTACATGCAACGTGAGATATTTCAAGCCTTTATTTGTTATAATGTTGATGATTATGGCTTACAGATTATGAAAACCCCAAATTCAAAATTAGAATATTGTGAAAAGGTTTTCATAATCTGTAAACCATAATCATCAAAATGATAACAAATAAAGGCTTGAAATATCTCACTTTGCATGTAATGAGTCTATATAATATATTAGTTTCACCTTTTAAGTTGAATTACTGAAATAAATGAACTTTTGCACCATATTAATTTTTTTGAGTTTCACCTGTATATTTTGCTAATTTTCCCAAGTTATGAAAACATTATTTTTGAATGTCTCTAAACGTTCAAAACGTCCAATTACAAAAACCCTGTTTTTTTTTATTGGTTATGCGAGCGTTAAGGAAAAATCTTTTTAAATGATAAGAATGTTACTTATTATGTTAAGTATTAACATTTTAAAAATGACAAACATCCAACTAAAGCTTTTCAGAAGAAGAAAAAAAGTTTCATGAACAATATATTAATATAATGTTTATGTGCTAAACTTTTGAGAACATTATTAAAGACCAGATAACTTTAAACAAACGTTTTGTTAGCGTTTCTGGAATATTGTTTGTTCATTACTTTGAGAGACGCTTGCCAGAACTTTATTAGCAAATGTAGGCTATATACAGTATAATAAGTTGAAATGTCATTCAATTATATATTTAAGATTACACTACCTGAAATCAAGTCAACTTTTGGAAATTTTGGAAGAATAGAAGAACTTGATATGAGAAATGTAAGAGTAAATTTTGAGATACTCTCATGGCAATTCATAATTATACATATCGGCTGTAATGATAATTATGTTCTGCCTCTTTAAATGTGCAATCTCTCCAGAGCAGGATCAATTCTGATTGGCTGTCAATATTTGTATCGTTCATCAGCTGGAATTTTTTTACTGAATGTAATTCCAATGATATCGTTGCTGTGTGTCGTTCTTGTTGTTATTGTGTGGACTTCCCCATTCTCATATTGAATTATTAAAATTATACAGTTATCGTTATAGTTATCGTTCTTGGTTTTAGCGTTTTTTGCGGGCTTTAATTCGTACAATCTCATTCCTTCAATCTGCTCACACTGACGGTTTGGTTAAGGGTGGACCTTCAATGCTTAAGATTTTTCTAAAAAACTTACATTTCCGTACGAATCACATCATACAAATTCATAATCTAATTTTCAGATGTTTTCAGTTTGAGACATCAATGAGATTTCTAAGTCTTTATTGGGGAGACAAACATTACTTTTGAGACGCAAATGCTGAGACTTCATTAATGGTACCAATCTAAAAACCATGAGAATATTTTGTAGGGACCCAACATAGAAGGAAGTACAAGGTATTTTCAATCCTGGAATGAGATAAGAGACTTTTGACCTTCATACTCTCCCAACACACACACACACACACACGCTCAGAAGACACACAAATACAGGCCTCCAATTCATTCAGTCTTTTCTATTATCTCTATGCAGTGGCGGTTGGGTCATATCAGTGTGTGAGGCTTCAGGCTTCAGGGAAAAGCGAGGCTGGGTTTGCGGATCTAACGGGAATTCAGTCGGCTGACTCGGTTAGCTCGGCCTCTCTTGAAACTGAACCTGCAAGGCCTCGGTTCAGATTGTATCCCGAGTCGTGATGATAAAGGTCACCGGTCTTAGAAAGCGTCCCGCTGAGAGACAGCAGGCCCTCTAAACACAGATGGATGAATTCAGGATCGGCTCGTTGGATCGACAGTGTGAGATGGGATGTTTCCCGCCTCAGGGAAATATAGAGGAAGAGTCTGTGTGATGTTGGAAATGCACTCCTGGTACTTTGGGTAGATTAACAACCACTTCAGACCTCGAGTCGCAATGCTAGAGGATAGCGCTGTGCGTCTGAGAAGAGCTGGAAAAAGAATATAATAGTAAAGCAAATATAGTCAAATACGAAAATCGAGAAGTGAGAGGTAAGTATGACATGGTTTGCTTGATTAACTAAAATCAATTTAAGTCAACATTTTCAAAAAGTAAAAAATGTATTCATGTTTCTGATCTAACAGAAGATATCATGATATCTGATGATAAGTCAGTCCCTCTTATGTATCATCCACCTTCAAATAGAGACAATTTTAACATGGATAAGCCTTACAATTTGTGTTGTTGTTGTTGTTGTTGTTGAATATCCTGTTTTATTCAGAAATACGACGGAAGTGAAATGCTTTGTAAATGCAGTTTCATGTTGACTTTAACTTGTCATATAAATTTTTGACCTTGACCCGTCTCTCGTCTGTCTCTCATCCCTGAGGCCGACAGATATTGGCAGATGTTATCGGCCGACTGATGAGTTCTGCGGACACATCGGCGCTGGATTTGTTCAGGTTTATTTCATGGCTCTGTTACTATGACACCGACACATGCACAGTTTTCTCTTCAAGGAGTGGATGGTTTCATGGGTAAACTAACCATATTTCTGTCATGACAACTCTCTGAGTGTTTGGCATGGTAATAAATATGACAATATTTATGTTTGGTCTTAGCACAATAGATCTGCTACAGTGCTGCTGCTTTTATTGCTTCTGCAGAGCAAGTATGAGATTTGCTACTGCCAATACAGGCAAACACGCTGCTGTGAGCAAGTAAGACATGCTGTTGCTGCTGTACCATATAGCCAGTGTTGTGCCTGAACGCGTTCATTGAATGATAGTTCATGAATTCGTTCATATTTTGGGCAAACGTTACTGCCTGATGAACGTTACTGTGAACTCGTTCATTCTGGTGTCGGTGAGCAGCACGCTCTCTCAGTTTACCTTCGTTCAAATAGGGTGCCAGATTTCTATAGAGCCTTCCAGGCAAAAAAAACACCCAATCTGGCAACACCAGCCGCCAGTGTCGACTGACTCTCCTGTTCGATCTCGTTCATCAAAATGAACAAATATTTTTTCCGAGTCATTTCGTTCATTTAAGGGGCTTTAAATATTATACTATTAACTGGCAAATTCCCCGAACACATCCACTTACGCAATCTTGATCATATTCTGAATTATTAAATCATTATAATGCAGTCAAAAATCGTTTACAGAGAACATAAATAATTACTTGACCTTCCGAGTCTTTCGTTCATTTGTCACGTGACATGCGCAATAAATGGATTCATGAACGACTCATCACTAAAATCAAAACAAAAAGCAGCATGATCATTTAAACGAGTTTTATGACGAGGTCGGTGAGGACGGGAAACATCTGATGCACAGCTTAAGTGTTAAAACTGATCAAATAATTGCTGTGGTTCTATATGGCAATCATTTTGTAAAATAATAGCTCGCCGCAACATGAAAAAACCCCCTATGAACTAGTTCATTTTTGGAACTGTGAACTATGAACTGAACAGCTTTGAACTAGATTTGTGAACTGAACTTTGAACTAGTTCATGTAAAAAGTGAACTTTCCCAACACTGCATATAGCGTACATGAATTACCCGTATAGCAGATCTATACAGGTGGAGCTGGGGAAGCAGGAGGGTTTCTGAAAGCGCACTGCAACTGCTACAGCAGATACTGACCACGTGTTTGAAGGTTGAGCTGCGAGCTCATTGGCTACTGATACAGCAGGAACCAATCAGCTGTGCCCTATAGAGAACAATATGATTACAAGCAGGTTGAGTTGAGGAGCGGCCAGTCTGCGTCATCTAGCGTTTCTCAGAAGTAGACAGCCTTCTTTATATTTGAACTCACACCTGACTTGCTGAAGAAAATATGAGTGATGTTTTCCTCAGCAAAGCTCATCACCTTAATGCTAGAGAGTTTTGGGTGGTTGCTAGGGTGTTACTAAGGCATCCTCTGTAGTTGTCTGGAGGTTAGTGACAATAATGAATTGATAGGTGAATTATTGAAGTCTGATTATTATGCAGCCTGTTAAATGAGTCCTATGGAAGTCTAAAGGCTTCATTATAAGAGAACTGGAGACATAAATGATAAATGCAGCGTCTACGGTCTGATTAATATTATAAACACGCGTAGGGTCGAGCTGCTAGCGCATTGATCTCAGTTTGTTTCTGATGCTATATGACAGGACAAAACACACACACACATTTTCATTATTACTGACATCTGTCACTGAACAAACGCCATTATTAACATTTTGGAAATGTGTTCGCAAGCTTATGAATTCTGGCAATAAACTCCTCCATCTGTTCAGTTAGCTGGCAAATGTTCTTTCTTTCATTCTTTCTTTCTTTGTAGATTAAGTTCAACTAGATTTTTACATGTTTTGAGTATTGCTTGCATATGCATGTCACTTCGCCAAATTGTTGCAGCTTCTTTGGTGTTCTGAGTAGTTTTAGCACGTTGCTATGGAGTTGCTAGGGCGTTCTGGATGGTTGCTAGGTGGTTGTTAGGGTGTTCAGATGAATATTGTGCATCTGCTGACTAAGTAACAGCATACCACCTATAATTTATATACTACTTTGTGATGAACAGTATATTAAAAATGGCTTTCTTTAATTGAAAAAATGAAGAAGCTGAAATTAAATAAATATTAGACGAAAAACTGTATAAAAAAGTAAGACAATTAGAAATGTTGGATTGGCAACTAAGTGAAATAAATTCAGTTTAAATTGAAGCACTAAAATTACTAAAACGGAAATTAAAATATTCGGAAAATGTACAAAAATATAAACTAAAATAAAAATAAAAGATAATTCAAAACAATAAATAAAATACTAAATAAAAATTAAAAACTCACATAAAATAAATTAAAGCTAAATAGATCCATTTAAAAACTAATAAAACTGACAAAAGAACATAAAGATTTACTAAAATATAAAAATGAAATTGAAACCTGAAAATATAAAAATAAAAGCTAATTTAAAGTATTTATAAACACTAAGTAAAGTAAGTAAAATTAAATTTTATAGCACATTTTAACACAGCTCGCACTGACCAAAGTGCTGTACATAGCGCAATAGCGGAATAAAAAATAAAAATTAAAAAAAGCTATAAAATAAACTAAGTTTCCAATTTCACCCTTACAAACGTTTACCATGTTAACAAAGTTTCAGTAAAAATACCAAAGTCGCTAAAGTTGTTACAGTAAACCTACTGTACTTTTGTCAAAACAACATACAGACATATTCCCTAAAGCTGCTTATCCACCATATTAATATTTGGTGATTTACATGGTATAACTGCAACATTTTGTTGGAAACCATGGTAATTTGTGTAAGGTCAGACACAGTAATTGTGTGGTTACTGTCATCACAATCTCGTTCTGTCACCACCGGGCCCTTGTGACCGACGCTTAACCCCAAGATGTTCAAGAGAGGCTGTTTCTCTCATTAGTGAACTGTAAGACGCTTTGGATAGAAATTTCTCCCGAATACTAATTAGCTGCGGATGGTGGCAAACCTACACATTTCACACATTATTTATTAGTGTATTTGACCTCAGAGGTATAAATTGCGCTGGAAATGTATAAGCTATCGCAAAGCCAGCGGGATGATTTATTCACTGTGTGCCGTGCCAGTGGAAGCATGACCCCTTTTTCACATTTTATTGCTGTATAGCATGCAAAAATGTATTTAATTGAACGTTTTTGCTTCATATCAACACCAAATATTCTGTGCAGTCAAAAGCAAAATGACATTTACCTCCGGAGTTAATGCATTTGAAAGTGGACTTTTTGTTCTGCTCGCAGGCCAAACTGCCGAAACTCCATCAAGCTCCATTATGAACAGTAATATCTGTCATTCAACAGCTGCTAAAGTGGATCTGGTTTAGGCATTTAAACATTTGCCTTTTACAGACCCAGTGTCCAACATTGTATGGCCATAAATATTTATACTGCATGCACCTAAAATCATGCATTTTGCATTATTTTCATTTAAAAATCAATAGTTTTAATTTAGTTGCTTATCTTTGTGCATACAGTGTCAAACAGTGCAGGCAACAACAACAACAACAACAACAAATATTGTGTTCCTCGTTCATTTGCATGGGGTTTTCTTTTTTTTAGTGGATTATTTGCATCTTTTTGATTTGATTCACTTAAGAAAAAAAAAATTGTAAGCATCTATTACATTTCTAAAAATATTCCCCTCCAGCTGATTTTATTTAGTCATCAACCCTATTTTTACTCACTTACAAAGTCACATTTTGAACCCTGTCATCACTGGTTTGTTTGAAGGCTGTTATTTTAAGGACCTGTTATACTTTACCTAGTATATTCATTGCATTGGTTTGGGTTCAAAGAGTTTTGTTTTAAATTAAATTAACTATTTTTTTTCCAGCAAGGATGCATTAAAAGTGACAGTAAAGACATAATTTCACAAAGATTTTTTTTTTCAAATAAATGCGGTTGCACAACTGTTTTTAACATTGATAATAATCATAAATGTTTCTCGAGCATCAAATCCTCATATTATACTGATTTCTGAAGGGTCATGTGACACTGAAGACTGGAGTAATGATGCTGAAAATTCAGCTTTGATCTCAGGATATAAATGACACTTTACTATATATTCACATAGAAAACAGCTGTGTTAAATTGAACTGCTTTTAAGGTATTTTTTATCACAAATGCAGTCTTTGTGAGCAGAGAAGACTTCAACTGCAAACCTTTATTTTTGGTTGATTTATTCATATTAAAATCATAAATTTGACTTAAAAAAATCGAATAATTTGGATGTAACCACATTTTTTTTGACATAATATTTTGACAGTTTTGTGTACACTACGGTTGTCTTCACTCTCCAGTGCCTTTAAGTGTTTCTAGCACTGACCAGTGTTTTTGGAAAATCTTGTCTTGAGTTGTACTCCGAATGATTCCTGGTCACTCGACCTCATGAATTTCTTTCCATCGGAGTCCAGCAACTCTACAAGACACCATCAAACTCCCTGAGTTTGTCACTCCGCTGAACGTAATGAGCCGAACACTGCACTCAGTGCATGGAGTTTGTCAGCTGTGAGTGTAATGTACCAGCTCCTCCTGATTTAGGACCTGCTCTCTAGTCCCAAAGTTTTCCCTAAGCCATTACACGGGAAACTTTAAAACTGTCCTCAGATCAGACACAAGGGTCGGTCTGCCAGCGTTGACTAATGCACCAGCATGCCTGGAGAATGGCACAGGCTCCATGCTGAGCCCATCATCTGTGGGAAACCTGGAAAATGGGACATCGTTTCATGGTCTGCAAATTTTAGTGTTATTTTTCCAATCGGGAAAAAGCCATGAGTATATCACCAAATGGAAACTTTTAATGATCTGTTGACTGTGAAATTGGTGAAGCATTTGTGCCTGTGTTTGCATACTTGCGTATGACATTAAAGTTCAGTGTGTGTGGTCTCCTCTCCAGACATGAATGATTCCTAACGATCATGTGGCTTGTTGAGCTGTGCTGTTAATAAGAGGCACCATTTTCACCTGATGGATGATACAACAGGCGAAACACAATAAAGTACAATAAACTGCATAGCAACGCCCTAGCAACCACACATATCACCCTAGCAACTGCATAGAAATGCCCTAGAATCCACCCAAAACACCATATCAACTGCATGGCAAATATCCTAGTATACCCTAGAAAACCACTCACAACATCCTAGCAACTGCATAGCAATGCCCTAGCAACCACTTGGAACACCCTAGAAACTGCATAGCAATGTCCTAGGCAAACACCCTAGCAACTGCATAGTAATGCCCTATCAACCAATGAAATTACCCTGCCAACTGCATAACAACCACTCACAACATCCTAGCAACTGCATAGCAATGCCCTTGCAAAAACACTACCAAGCGCATAGAATCAACCACCCAATACACCCTAGCAACTGCATAGTAATGCCCTAGAAACCACCCAAAACACTATCAACTGCATAGCAAAAGCCCTAGTATGCCCTAGTAACCACTCACACATCATAGCAACTGCATAACAAAACACCATAGCAACTGCATAGCAGTGCCCTAGCAAAAACCCAAAACACCCTATCAACTACATAGTATCAACCACCCAAAACACCCTAGCAACCGCATTGCAACACCATAGCAACCGCCCAAAACAACTGCATAGCAAATTCCCTAGTATACCCTAGCAACCAAAGCACCCTGGAGACTTCTGGTGAATGGCTACGTTTATAAAGACCAATATTAATTACATTTTCTTTTTTTTTACACACACTCTCACATCACAAGCAGAAAGTGACACAAAGGTTTTCACAGCTTTAGCGGCTCAGTTCCCTATAGCTTTCATCTCTGTGTAACAAGAAGCTTCTTGACCAGTCAGAGCTCTTATTCATGTCAGTCTCGGGACGTTTAGCGTGAGAATAAGTCTATTCAGAGGTCAGTGAAATGCCAGTCAGTTTTCAATCTCTGCGTTTCGGACTCGCCGCACCCTTCAGATGTGAATCAGCGAGTCTCTCTATGAAGCAGTGACATTGGCTGGTCAACGTTTAGTTCTGAAGAGAACGAGAGCAAGATTGGTATCTCACCTTCAAGGACCCAGAGGAAAATTACATTTAAATTTGAGATTGGTGACCCTGTTCTCCTTCGGAGCATTGTGGAAATGAAATTAATGGCCCATGGGTACGACTCCATGGTCTGAGGACAGAGATGAATAAAAAAAAGAAGAAGACATTTTCATTGTGAAGGAAACGTATAGATGACTTTTTTGGGGGAATGGAGACTGGTATGAAGGGCAAGAACGTTCAAAAAGCACAGAAACGAGAAGTAATTGAGATGGAGGGGAAGCCAGAGATAGAGCGAGGAACCGAAGGAAAGCTGGATATTTGCTCTTTCCCCCTCTAGCTGTAATTAACACCGGCTGGCTCACTCCATAAATCAACACCTGTGAGGCTTTCCCAACAGGTTCACCACCGCTTTCCTCTGGAGAGCCATCAGAACGCCACCTTCACCTGAGTGTGAACTCACTCGTGTTGAGTTTTATACTAGCTGGACAGCTTTTTGGATTGATTTGGCGAGATAAAACTATAGCAATTATTTCAGCCAAAAATAAGGCCCCAAAATGTCATGTAGTGACATAAGTGTAGTGGCAACCAATCAGACTGGATCTAGTGATTTTATCTAATTATTGTCAATTTTGAGTGCTGGTCAGTGAACGGACTGTGGATGTGCTGTCTAGTTTTAGATACTGAATCTATTGAACAACAGGACGAGTCATTGCATGGATTTATGTTGGTCAGCAGCGCAAAGCAACTGCATAACAACGCCCTAGCAACCACTCAAAAAGCTCCGGCAACTGCATAGCAATGCCCTAGCAACCACTTAAAACATCCTAGCAACTGTATAGTGTCAACTACTCAAAGGATGTTAGCAAATGCATAGCAACACCCTAGCAACCATTCAAAACATCCTAGCAACTGTATAGTGTCAACCACCCAAAGAAAAATATTAGCAAATGCATAGCAACCACTCAAACCAGCCTAGCAGCTGCATAACAATGCCCGAGCAACCACTCAAAACACTCTAGCAACTGCATAGCAATGCCCTAGCAACCACCCAAAACACCCTAGCAAATGAATGGCAATCCCTATCGGCCACCCAAAACTCCCTAGCAACTGCATAGTCAAGCACCTTAAACACCCTAGCAACTGTAAAGTATCAACCACCCAAAACACCCTAGCAATGCCCTAGCAACCACCCAAAACACCCTAGCAAATGAATGGCAATCCCTATCGGCCACCCAAAACTCCCTAGCAACTGCATAGTCAAGCACCTTAAACACCCTAGCAACTGTAAAGTATCAACCACTCAAAACACCCTAGCAATGCCCTAGCAACCACCCAAAACACCCTGGAACCTGAATAGCAATCTATAGCAACCACCCAAAACACCCTAGCAACTGCCAACCACCCAAAACACCCTAGCAATGCACTAGCAACCACCCAAAACACCCTAGCAACTGTATAGTATTAACCACCCAAAACACCCTAGCAATGCCCTAGCAACCACCCAAAACACCCTGGAAACTGAATAGCAATATATAGCAACCACCCAAAACACCCTATAAACTGCCAACCACCAAAAACACCCTAGCAATGCACTAGCAACCACCCAAAACACTCTGGAAACTGAATAGCAATCCATAGCAACCACCCAAAACACCCTAGCAACTGCCAACCACCCAAAACATGTTAGCAAATGCATAGCAATCCTTAGCAACCACCCAAAACACAGCAACTGCGTAGTAACACCCAAGCAACTGCATAACAAAACCTTAGCAACCATTCGAAACACCCAGGCAATGCCCTAGTAGCAACCACCCAAAACAACCTAGCAACTGCATAGCCACATCGTAGTAACCACCTAAAATTCCATATCAACTGCAAAGCAGAAAACAAATACAGAATATTATGGTGACTCGTACAACCAAGCAAACTACCTAGCAACTCATGCTGTCTCTACATTCAGATGGTATTGCATTATTTCCAAAGGACAGGTGTGCAGTCACTGCATTGCAAGTTGCAAGTTGAAATTGTTGGGGGTACAAACACGTCCACAACAAAAAATATAATTTTTTTTGCAGTCCGGCAGCTCATTTGCTGCTGCTCCACGTGACATTACACATCATGACAACATGAGGGAGCCGCTGTATATGTGAATATCTGATGCATGAGATTGGGAAGTGTGCTGAGCTGTTGAGGTAATCAGGAAGAGCCGGATTTAAGCTCTGATCAGATCACAGATGTGCAAAGCATGACTGCGTTTTGTTGTCGGACCCTCACTCAGGATTAGAAGCCCTTTGTCTCAGATGTGTGATGGAGTTACTGATCTGTAATGGAGTTGAAATCTGATTGATTAATACTTTCTTGGTTTTTGAAAGCGATTGCACAGTTTGCACAGAGTTTTTTTTTACTCTGGCAGCGAAGCTTTTCCAATGAAATTGGAGAGGAAGAAACACCATAGCAACCAAAAAAAAAAAAAAAGAATGCACACAAACTAGCAACTTAATAGCAACACACTAATACAGAATATTGTAGAGCCCTCTAGAGGGGTGGACTCTTTTCATTTGGGCCAATAAGAAACATCCTAACAACCCCTTAGCAACCACTTAAAACACCCTAGAAACTTAATAGCAACACAATGATACAAAATATTGTAGAGCCCTCTAGAGGGGTGAGCTCCTTCGATTTGGGCTAATAAGAAACATCCTAACAACCACTTAGCAACCACTCGAAATACCCTAGCAACACACTAATACACAATATTATAGAGACTTATATCATGGAGTGGTGGGCTTTATAGCAACCACCTAGCAATAATTTTCTTTGGAAGGTGTAAATACCTAGTTTTATAGTAATATTTTATAGTTTAAAGCTACAATATGTAATCTTTTTTCGCCGCTAGGCGTCGCTAACCTCTTACAATAACAAAGGCGTAAGTTTATGACGCAGAAGCTGATGGATCTAATAATGTTAATGGATGAGTGAAAACATTGATGTTTTTTAACATTACAGTGGTATGAAGCAGGTCGCGATTGCTAATAATAGACAGATATCACACGCGAGTCCCGCGGAGTCCAAGCTCTGTTGAGTCCAAGTTAGTCGCGGACGCTAGCTCTCGGCATCTCGAAAACGTCAAGCTGATATTGAGCCTCATTTTAGTTCTCCTCTTTGGTCCCAAAGTCTGCTTGCCATGGTCCATAATGTTTGAACGAAATAAGAACAGCGTGCCGCTAAACGTTACGCACTACGCAGTTGTCCACGTCTGTCGCCATGGTTACGTCATGGCTATGGCAGTACGAGCGGAAACCGAGGATAGCGCGGATATTTTGTCATTGACATGCAACATTTTTTTCTGGGACGGCAATTATTTAAAATGGGAATTTCTCTGAAATAAAAAATCTTTGGAGACTTTTGGGATGTTGTAAGTACACAACTGCAGGAAATATATCACACTGTGCAAGTGATTTTTGGATATTTTATTACAAAATTCTTACATATTGTACCTTTAAGTCTCTCTGTGCAGCAACACAGAACACAAAAAACAACACAAAAAGTAACAAAAACAGCATATTTATTAAAAATATATATCTACTGTATTATATATCTACTGTCAAGTTTTTTTTATTTTTTTTATTATCTCATAGGTAATAATATTTGGATTGTTCATTATACTAGGTGACATTATTTAAATTCAAGAGAACATGATGGTGATGTTACTCGACTAAAAGCAGATTTTTTTATGCAACTGAACTGACCTCAGTCTTTTACAAGCTGGTTATTTATTGGCTTTCTCAAAGAGATAAGTGTGTAGTACTTTATAAATCACTGCATGTGATAGATTTACAGGGTACGGAAGTCAGAACAGTGTAAATGGAGGAGTTTAAAATAAACGACAGTAAGTATGAATGAATGTTGTAGCCCGATTTTCATAAATACAGAAGAAACCAGAGAAGAGCTTGATCTCTCCAGTGCAGCGTGTTTCTTCAAAGGGATCAAAGTTCTGTTAAAAAGGACTGAGGCAGTAAACTAGCTTAAAAATTAGTTTTAGAAAATAAATTCAGAGAGATTCATGCTTTTAAACAATCGAGAAAAAGAGCTGCCAGTGTAGGAGGTTTATCCCTATTAGTGCCTTAATCTTTATTACTTTAATGTTACCAGCATTAAATTACAGCCTTAAAATCCATCCATCCATCCATCCATCCATCCATCCATCCATCCATCCATCCATCCATCCATCCATCCATCCATCCATCCATCCATCCATCCATCCAACCATCCATCCATCCATCCATCCATCCATCCATCCATCCATCCATCCATCCAACCATCCATCCATCCATCCATCCATCCATCCATCCATCCATCCATCCAACCATCCATCCAACCATCCATCCATCCATCCATCCATCCATCCATCCATCCATCCAACCATCCATCCATCCAACCATCCATCCATCCATCCATCCATCCATCAACCATCCATCCATCCATCCATCCATCCATCCAACCATCCATCCATCCATCCATCCATCCAACCATCCATCCATCCATCCATCCATCCAACCATCCATCCATCCATCCATCCATCCATCCATCCATCCATCATGGGGAATTGTTGGATGGTTGTAATTTGCTATTGGTCAATTTCATTTGAGTGACAGGTTGTCCCGCCCTTGTGCCAGTAAACATGTCATCAGAGAAGAGACGTCGCTGCAAATTTTTTTGATTATGGAAATTAACAAAAATATATATATAATACAAATAAATAAATTATGATTTGCACTGTGATATTCCATAAAAAAACTAAGAATTGTCCATTCTTTAACATTATGTTCCCCTGATAATGCAGAATCTATGGAAGCTTGTTTTCCGCCCACAGAATAAAACATTTTATAAGATAATTGTGACTTTTTATCTCACAATTCTGACTTTATTTCTCAGAATTGCGTGAAATTAAGTCGCAATTGTGTTTATGAAGTCAGAATTGGGTGAAAATTAAGTTGCAATTGCGATTTATATAGTCAGAACTGCGTGATATTAATTTAGAATTGCGTGATATAAAGTTGTAATTGTGTATTATAAAGTCAGAAGTGCGAGATATAAACACGATTGCATGTTATAAAGTCAGAATTGCAAGATATAAACATGCAATTATGAGATAAAAATTACTTTTTTATTCTATGGCGGAAACAAGCTTCCCTAAGAATCAATTAAATAATAGAGGAAAACTCAAACACAAACACTCATGTGATGCTGATACGGTGGCCTCAGGATAAGATTATGGTCAATATGTTGCATAAACACATGAAAGGCGCCGGTTTCTCGGCTGCGGTCAGTGTGAGTGTTGCTTCCAGAGATTATGATGGAGCTCCAGCCCGTGTCCAGATAAGCCCTAAATACCATCAATCAAAACCTACTTTAAACCATATTTTGGCTGTCGCTCAGGTATACAGCATTGATCGCACTCACACTCCAATGCTTCGTTCTCAGAGGCCGGTGTTTGATACGAGACGGGACTTGACAGGCCTCTCTTTCACTCACGTTCGTTCGCTCAGAAGCATTGATTAGCGAAGATCGCTGGCTTGCTCGGTGTCAATCTCACACTCTCACGGCATGGAAATGTGACAGGCACTGTTGCCGATCAGAAGTGGATGTGGAGAAACAGGGTTCGCTCTCGAGAGTAAATGAGGGTGAAAGTAATTCT
The DNA here is from genome assembly GCA_033366665.1 of Phoxinus dragarum. Lineage (NCBI taxonomy): Eukaryota > Metazoa > Chordata > Actinopteri > Cypriniformes > Leuciscidae > Phoxinus > Phoxinus dragarum. The sequence goes on along the minus strand of JARPMJ010004933.1, from coordinate 9,336 downwards.
TCACGGGCTGAAACATAGACGTACAAAGCCTTTTCATTCTAGGAACATCTTTCTCCACTATACACTTGTTTTTCCCACAATAATGAACTCTGGTGTTGGGGAAAAAACAGTCAGATTATTCAGACACCAGATGTAATTTTTTTTTTTTTTTAGTGGGTGCAGGACACTATAGTTCATTTATGTAAGTGAGGAGAACAAAATAAAGTAATCTGTGACATATTATACCCCAAATATTCTTAAATAAGATTCATGAAAATTTGGGAGCAGAAATGATCTGGACACTTTGAGCTGATCATGTTTTGCTGAAGTTTTTTGTCTGTAATTGCTAATGCTCTTTTTACACACACACTGAACACAATGAAGCATTGCTCGGTCACTGGTTGAGCTAAACTGGTATTATCTAATTGTGTAGTTAAATTTAACAGCTGACAGATATTCAACATAATTCATGTGTGAGACAGTCTAACAGAAGGACGGACAAAACCTAGTTCATAACTCTGAGTTCTTGTCATATTTTGTTACCATTTTCTAAACTATAGCGAATAAACTGTGATAATGTGAGAAATTTTGAAGATGTCTGAATAAATTTTGGTTTTGACTGTACTTCGAAACTGCAGCTGACGAAGCTACTCATAAATTAGAAACTCTTATGAAATAGTTTAACAGGTGCAGTTTTCTTTCACACATTGCCTATTAAAAGGAAGATGTGCTGAAACATACAGATTGCCTGAAAGACATGAACTAAAAACCACAAAATATTGATTTCATGGCAGTTAAACTACAGTCAAGCTGTCCCATTGAAGAAATGATGGGGCAATATGGTTTATAATCAGATTTATACATCAGTTCCAGTCCTCAGATTTCACTGGCTGAGTGCAGATATAACTCCATCAGCTCTGGGACTTTTCTCTGTTTTTATCACTCCGCTTGGCTGTGTTTGTTCCAGACAGACTGTCAGTCTGTGCATTAATGTTGGGGATTTTCAATGACTCTCCCTGCAGGTTACATGGTTACACCAGTAGGTGGCGAAAGAGTGAGTGAGTGAGTCAATGAATCATTCGGTTCGTTCAAAACACTAGCCGTTTCCATTCCGGCTGATCAGCCCAACTTCCGGTTTCCGGCCAGCCGGTGAAGGACGCGCGTGTTACTGTCTTTTTAGCTTCGCAAAGTAATTTGGTTAAATAAGACACATGTTCTCATATGCAATCATCTCGTTTTAATCTGACTCTAAATTTATTTGCCAACTTTTAGTAACTTTTTGAAAAGTTGCTTAAATTAAAAAACCGTCATGTTGTAATTTGACCTACAGCGTCAGTTCACTTGCTTCCTCGCCATTCATAAATCCTCTTCCGCGTCCATTAAATGCATACATCCGAATCTCGCCGGAAGTAGGTAATCAAGGTACTTTTCGCTTACTGTTTTTCAAATTCTATGTATAATTTCAGACATACTACTCAGTTGCCGTACTTTTTTCCGCATAAAATATAGTGTAGTCTGACTTTTTCATACATTTAGCAACTTTTAGCAACAAATGCCTTTAGCATCTTCTCCTGAAAATGTGTGTGCGTGTGTTTCAACGCAGAAATTAGCTATTTTCTGCACTAACTTTTACGATTCATTAGCTGCTATAGGTAAATAACCGGAAGAATTACAAAGTGCAGTAAACTGTGTAGGCCTACTATTTATGCTACAAACCTGTGTAAGAAAAACATTAAAACAATATGATAAGAAATAACAGTTTGCAATATCATGCAACATTAAGGCCCTGTTTACACGAGAACGCTCGCGGGTGAAAACGTAAAAATATTTTATCGGATGTGCCTTTCGTTTACACGGCGACGGCGTTTTCGGGGCTTAAAAACGCAAAAAAGTGAAACCACCTTCCAGAGTGGAAATCTTAAAAACGCTCCACCATCGCGTTCCCGTCTAAAGGGTAAAAAACGCAAAAGTCTGCTAGACAGTGAAGGCGTCGCGTACACGCTTACGTCACAGACATGCGCCAGTACTGGAAAATAACAAAACATTATCAAACTAATATAGCATTTATTTATTGACAAAAAAAATAAACAATTGAGTGACACGGTGAAGAGCAGCGAGGGATAAAGCAGCAGCTTTACCGTATTAAACATGAAAAACTGTGTCAGCGTCTCTTTCACTTTCAGTGCTTCACATCGCCACCTAGCCGTCTGGAGTGCACACTACATCCAATCTCACACACTTTTGCGTCACCATATGCACGCAGATTCCCCCCCCCAGAATTTATAGGAATGATTATGGTTTTCTATTGTTGTGTGTTCCTTTATTAGTAGTTTGGTAGTCCTTTATTCGGTTCTGTACAGCATTCATACAAATTAGCCACCAATTAAGCAAAACGTAAAATATTTACAGGTAGAGTGGGTTTGTGTTTTGTGTTGTTTGTTGTTGTTGTCGTTGTGTTATTGTGTGTGTTACTGGAGTCCGTGTGGAGCCGCAGAACCAGGTAATAAATCATCTGTCCGCAGGTGACAGTTCTAAACGAGCGCTCTCATTGGACGAGACAAGTACATCACTTTGCGTGTTAGGTTACTTGAGGCTCTGCCACGCCATCTGCGCACATTAGGTTCAGCAGAAGCTGATGTGTGTGTATGTTTGTGCATTCATGACGGCGAGTATTTATGCCATTAGGAGAGAAATTATCCATTTCTGAGACATTTCTGACTGCTCATTGTTACAGCGTTCGTCCTCTTTTTATAGTTTCAACTAGTGTGTGTTCAGAATGGAAGTAACTGTACATTCTATACTCTTAAAATAGTATGTGGAAAAGTGTGTATAAAAAGTGTGTATATATATATGGGCGAAACTCGAAACATTAGAATAGGGTGCAAAAGTTCATTTATTTCAGTAATTCAACTTAAAAGGTGAAACTAATATGTTATATAGACTCATTACATGCAAAGTGAGATATTTCAAGCCTTTATTTGTTATAATTGTGATGATTATGGCTTACAGCTTATGAAAACCCCAAATTCAAAATGAGAATATTGTGAAAAGGTTTTCATAAGCTGTAAGCCATAATCATCAAAACTATAACAAATAAAGGCTTGAAATATCTCACTTTGCATGTAATGAGTCTAATAATATATTAGTTTCACCTTTTAAGTTGAATTACTGAAATAAATGAACTTTTGCACGATTTGTCGAGTTTCACCTGTATATTGCAATTTTATTTAGGACCACTGCATTTTTTTTTATTATACAAATTTGCGGTTTTTAATTTAATTTTGCATTTCCTCTTCATTCTGTATTGTTGTATTTAAATCATAGGGATACAATTAAATGCAGTATAACAAGATTACCATTATGTATAAGTACTTACCTTAAAAAATATATAATTATGCAAAATATATATATATATATTTTTTTTTTTTTCTGATTTATTTCTTTTGATTTTGGGTTGAAATATGACCCAGACATGTTATTTGACAGATTTCATACTCAAGGCATGTAGTATATTATTCAGGTATTTAATGCATATATGCACAGTATGCATCTGCTGTAATATCATTTGTACAGTTGTACATCTGAAAATTGACTTAGTTTTTTTTTTTTTTTGTCAGTCCTGAAGACTCTTCAGAATCACATTTAGTCTGTCTATGGGAGATGGATTCATATTTTTATGCTCTGACAGGTTTTTCACTTCAAATGGAGGTTGGTAAAGGCGAGAGAGAATCAGATCTGGGTCTGTGTCACACTTTCCAGTGCAAAGCTTTTCTCAGTGTACGGGCGGTTGCCAGGGTGTTGCTATCCAGTTTCTAAGTTATTCTGTTTTCATGACTTGTGGCTGGGTGTTACTGAATGCCCACATTCAAGTCTATCATAATCTGATCTCAAAGTCTATGGAGTTTTTAAAAAAACCTGTTTTATCTTTCAACAGATGAATATCTTCTCTAAATTCAGTCTAAATCTTGCAAAGACCGAAAGAGAAATCTCTTTGAACTCAACATTATGACAATTGATTATATTATTCCAAATTATTACAATAAATTTGTTTTATTAAAGAGCTAAGTATGTTCATATGAGCCAAATTACAATAGGATTATTGAGCACATCTCAAAATTGAAATGGTTTGTTTTACAAAAAGTGATAAAAAATAAAAAGTAGCTTTATTTATAAAAACAATTTTGAGGTGCGTCCCAATTCGCATACTATTCTATGCAGTTTTGTAGTATAAATATTGTGATTAGTGTTTTGACACTGAACATTGCAAATAGAAAAAGTGCACTTTAAATACCCGGGATGATGCACTTAATTAACCGAAAAAGTGTTGAATATTGGACACTTCATACTCTCATCTATCACAGTTTTAATTGTGTAGCGAAGGGGGCGGAGCTATCAGACTCCGATAGAAAATTCATACACTACAAAGGTGATTACATAGTGCATAAGTTTAAATATTAAATGCAGAAAACGGTATTGTACCTAATGAAGTTGCATTTTATTATTTATCATTGTTTTCACCTGCTGCTCATTTTTGGGCCAGAACTCAGCAGAAGTAAGAGGCGTAGAGCAGTGGTTCCCAATCTTTTTTTGTGTAACGGTCACCAGCTGGAGTGCCCTTGAGAGCCACCAGAGAGCACTCCACATAAGACTATCATTCACAAACTACATTTCCCATACTCACTCCCCGGACTCATCATCACTTATCATTGATCACATTCACCTGTACCTCATTCACTGATTGCATTCACCTGTACCTCATCATCCTGTTAGTCTCAGTCTATTTATACCATTTATACCATGTTATTTCATTCACTCACGCAAAGTCTTGTCTAGTGTTTCACTGCAATTCTGAGCGGTTTCCCTGGTTTCTTGTCATTTGGCTTTTGGCTTTTGGATATCATCCTCTGGTCCCTGGATTACTTCTCTTGCCTCTGGTCCCTGGATTACTCTCTTGCCTCTGGTCCCTGCCTGTTTTGTTTGCTTGTTTGTTTCTTTGTTTGACTGCCTGTCTGTGTATGATGCTTGCCTGTACATTGGATTACGCCTCTGGATTGCCCCATACAATAAAGCTGCGTTTGGATCTAAAACCTCGTCTCGGAGCAGTTCATAAAATTTTGTCTGAGACCCCCTTTTTCCCAAGAAAATATTTTAGGGCCCCCCTTCACATTTAATGATATTATCGCTCTTGTAAGCTTGCAGCAAGGATGACAAAATATGTTGTTTTCAAACAAACGGTATGTTTACTATAGCCAGATATGTTTATGCACAAATAATAGCCTGTAATATTGAAAATACAATAACAAAAACATCAGTAGGCCCTTTGTAATTTAAAAACGTAAGCCTAGGAGTAGCCTATAAACTGGCCCTATTTGAAATGCAATAACAAAAATATTCACACTGGTGTGTAGGTAAAAAAAAAGAAAGAATATAGGCTATTACTAAATGACTGCTGTCTGGGGCCTCAACACTTGCATGTTATTTGTGAGGCTTTATCAATGTGAGGCTTTATTTTTGACGCTATAGCGAGCGATAGTAAACTTGCGTTTATTAACAGAATAATGCGTCTTTCGGAAGAACATTGTAGCCGGAACTACTTCTCTCTGTGTACGTCTATGACGAGTCACGCAGGTCCTGGGCTACTCGATCTAAACCCGTGTAAAATAGTCCCAGTGTAAACACTTATTATAGGAGTACCACAGTGGTTCAGGATAAGACACAAACACGGATTGGAAAATGGATTCATGATGAACTCGCTCATTATATACATTTTGTAAAAAAAAAAAAAAAAAAAAAGATAAGGACTTTTATTTAATGCTCATTGCTCAAAACTTTTCAAAATATGACGCGAGGCCCCCATGTGGGCCGCGACCCCCCTGTTGGGAACCGATGGCGTAGAGGGTCATGTAAAAGTTACAGACTGAATTTCAGATTCTAGATGGATTTGGATCCTGCTGTACTACGTCTCTGTTGTGACCTTGAACACTGAACCCTCATAAGTCTGTTTTTCTGTCCATATATATGAATCTGCTCTCAGAATTGAGTTTGGAAAATTACAAAGAATTCTTTTTCAGTGTTCTTGTATCAGATGTTCACAAAAATCCATGAAAGAAGGTTTTTCTCTTCCTCTCCAGAAGATCCGTTTCCATTACAGTGCGACATTAAGTGAACATGACACTCCAACAGCTCAAGGTTACAGTAATGACTTTGACAGATCCGTAATTGAATTCACAAAGACTTGCACTGTGCTTTTTGATGGAATTATCAAACGAGGTATTATAGAAAAAACTCCTTCATCCTTTCGAATCTTGATTATTAAAATATTCATCCTTCACAGAAGCAGACATAATGATATATCCATCCATAACCTATTTGATATTTTAACTGTGGTAGTTGTAATTAAGGTTCACATTTTTTTCTATTATTACTTCTTCTTATTACTATTTCTTACATTATACATCTTACTGCTTAGCAGATATTTTCTACACCGAAATATAATGTATGTAACACACTTACGGTAATGTATGCTGTAGTACAGTCTTCTGTTCTGCACATCAAATGATATTCATAAAGGACAGTAAATGATAACGACTCGTGCTGTACAGAGGAACGAGCCCTTTGAAGATCGCATATGAACAGATTCATGAAGTGCATGTTTTCGATGCATTAAGTGAACAGTGATTATTCTGAAAGACTCAAAAACATCGAAAATACATTTTTTCATATAGCGATGTCTTTGAAGTTTTGAACATTATGAAGAATAGCATTTTCAAAACTTAATGAGAATGTTAGCTAAATGTTTCTTAGAAGATATTGTTTTAGCTGGGTGTCTAGAGTTCATGAAGTCATCCATGCATATACTGTACTTAACTTATTTTTGCGTTTGCATGGCCACATTTTTTCCCTTCAGTTTCATATCAACTCAGTTTCCATCCTGACTCTCATGAAACATCATAAGTTCATCATAAGTAATGGTGCTCTGCATGGGAAGGCCTTCAGTGCCCTGGATTCAAGTTTAATGTTAACATTTTGCTAAGGTAATTATCTGATACGATTAATAGATAGTGATAGACTGTTATTAGTACTTTTCAGTATTGATTTGAAATATGTTTATGTATAATACCTTTTGGGATTACACTTTACAAATGGGATTGGGGATATGGGATACAAATGGGATTGCAAAATACAAAATATTTTAAATATTTGTATTACAAAATAAGTTATATTAGAGGCCTCGCATTAGGAGAAAATCACTTTCTGTCCTTTTCTCAGTAAAAATACCAGAGCATCCTTTAAAAACAATAACACAAACAAAGACTGTTTAAAACAAGACAAAAAAGGTGGTAAGAAAAATAAACATAATTCTCTGCAAACAAGTCTTATGGCCTTGGCATTTCGTTACACAATTCTCGTGTGTATTTACCACAATCTGTAAACAAACTCCCACTTAATTGATATGAGAATGAAACCAGTTGTGTTTTAACCCTTATATTATTTTGAGATGTCAGAAATACTGTTTAACCCATGAAGTTTTTCGTGTAGTTTTCTGACTTGTTCCTCATTTAGGGTTATGATGAACATGCCTGCAAAATATTGACACACTGAAATTGATACAATTATGAAAGCAGAAAGCACATAAAAAGTGCTTTTCCACACTTCTTTTGATAAAAAAATACTGGAAAGTAGTAACAATACTGTTGATAATATTCAGAATTCGTGAAAGTGTTATATACAGTTTTAAAAATCACATGTTTCTCATATTTATTCACGTTTATTTGTAATGTTTGGAGAAGTGTTATTTCTTTTTTTGTATTTTTGGTGAAATACATTTCGGGTCAATTTGACCCACTCCGTACTAATCACACTGCAAAAAAAATGCTTTTTTCAAATATCTAAAAAATTATTAAATCGCAAAGCATTTACTAGATGAGTAACATTACATAATATGTTGTGTCTTGTTTTCTGGGGAAATATATCAAAATTAAGTTTTTTAAATATTTTATTTAGATGGGACAGTGCATATTAATGAACGTACAATCAAAATTGACGTAAATACGCCGGATTTAGCACAATGCTAGTTTCCATCCGTAGTCCCAGACATACAAAAAAAATTGTTACAAAAAAAAAGCACAAACAACATACATAACAACTAATAAACATAAAGCTACAAAACATTAAGATTACCCATCGTAAATGCCCGTGCATAGACATCCCATGCTTTTTACTGTATAAAAAATATAAATAAATCTACTTGTTACTGTATAAAAATATAAATAAATCTACCTATCGAAATCTACCTTTTTACCTAATGTTCACATTTTTGATTATTATTCAGCCATCTTTTTAGCTGTTTCTTAAAGGTGGGGTTACCTCTAATTTCCGTGGGCACACTGTTCCAATTTATGTTGGAATATGTCCAATTTATGTCATTTTACTCATCTAGTAAATGCATCTTGATTGAAGATTTTTTTTATATATTTGGACTGGAAACAAGATAAATGTACTAAGTAAAAAAAAAATTTTTTGCAGTGAATTTTAATATTTTACTAGATTAAATGATATATTACAATCAATATCCGAAGCATTATGAGCAGCAAGAATAAGAACAGAGAGGAGCAGCAGTTTGAGACTGACATTGAGTGAAATCACACTGTCATGACATTTTTATAAGCCAAGCCCGTCTGTGTAAAGCTCTGCAAGAAACAATAGACTGGAGGAGAGTATTAGTTGTGTCCTCCTCAATAACAGCGTGTTTGTTCCTCCTCTGCCCGAACAAAGGCCACGGTGCAGGAAGAGGACATGAAAGACAGCCGTCGGATGGCTCCTGTCTTTGAGTGCTGGGTCAGGACAACACGAACCGCTTCGGGTCAGACACAAAGATGCTTTTCAAGTGAGAGAGATGAGCCTATCAGGTGAACACTGACTTGCACTACAGGAGTGACTATATAAAAGGCACCAAGCATAAAAATAGTTTCCATTTCTCTGCAACAATCATGAACTATATGCATAAACTACATTTGTACATTTACGGAAGAAAACATAATATGTGCCTGTGCAACCCACCACCATGATGCTAATACTGTACTCATTTGTTTTGAGTGTGTTGCTATATGGTTGCTAGGGTGCTACTAAGTGTTTTTAAGTAGTTGCTTATTAGCAGAAGTCAAAATAGCCCACCTGCAATTTTTCTATGATATTTTGCATTGCTATGCAGTTGCTAAGGTGTTCTAAGTGGTTGCTAGGGTGTTTTTTTAAGTAGTGGTTGCTAGGGTGTTACTAAGTTTTTTTTAAAGTAGCTGCTTACTAGCCCAAGTCAAATAGCCCACCTGCATGTTTCTATGATATTTTGGCGTTCTATGC
>JARPMJ010004932.1:0-69223 GCA_033366665.1 Phoxinus dragarum | reverse complement strand
AATATATTCGATATTTAAATAATATTACTTGAATAACTTATTAGGAATTATGTGTCATTATAAGAGTTTGATATAAATATGTGAATGTTTAATTTTTCCCTTTTTTATATGTAAAAGTGTCTAACTATGTACTTATTGGTTATTGTTTTAATTATGTGTTTTTTAGGATATGTGTTGGTGGGTATTATCACAAAATAAAAAAAGTAGAAGGAAAAATAAGATTTATTGGGGGAAATATGTCTTTAAAGTAACTGTACATTTGTATGATTGTGTTAAATGTGTTTGAATTGAAAGACATACATATATGCTAAAATATGTGTTGTTGGACTTTAGATGTGCCTTATTTAGAATTTTAAACCTACAATTTAGTGTATTTTTATGATAGAAATAACTGTAAAGGGACTATTGTAATGGAGTAAATCAAATGTAGCCAATTACTAAACTCAGATAAATCTTACCAGTTAAAATGTATACTGTTCTTTTGTAATTATTCATTTTACATTTTGTGATTACTTCTGCTTTAATAAGCTTTTTTATTTTATTTTAGATTGTAATGTTCTAATGTTCTTCTAATAACCATAACAATTTACTACAGCTGCCAAATAAAACCAGAGAGAAATGTATTCATAAATCTTTAAAACTATCTCATTAAATCTTGGGCACAAAATATTAAGCCAGTAAGAAAAGAAAACATGGGATATATATTGTGTTTGTATATATAACAACGTTAACATAAACATTTCATATACAATTTAACATGTTTAGGTCTATATTGTCTCATTCATAATTTTCTTTACTGTATATTATATTTATAGTGGTTAATGAAGTCCAATAATGGTATGAGAGAGTGTCAGTGGTAATATCATTGTGGTCCCATTGGTCAGTGTTAGAGGATCTGTGTAACAACTGAGGCTTAGCCTGACAGTTAGCCTGCCCTGGACCAGGCTAGTTTCGCAGCATAAGTTTACAGAGTAACTGAGTTTGAACTATTTTAAGTTAGCTTTATGAAACAGAATCAACCGACAATAAGTTTGACTAACCAAAATAAGCCTGGCTTGTATTCTAATCTTGTTTTATGGAACAACCCTCTGGTGTGTTTGATCAGGGTTGGAGGCATTGGCCCTACAGGGCAAGATTTGAGGATCCCTGCTCTACACCAAATAAATGTGAGTGGAACTCACCATCAGAAACAAATGCTCTAATAGTGAGTGACTGTAAAATAAAAATATGAGAAGAGGGAAAAACAACATGCAAAGTAAAGCAAATACATATAGAAAGACGTAACACATGGATATTAAAATACAACATTTTAAATTGTATGCAAGTTTGGTTTGTTGTCAGTCAAAGCATAATTTGACACATTGCAAACAGAAATCACTTATGATGTAGGATGTATCTAAATCCTGGTCCCAATTTCATGCAAAGACGATGATTTTTTGGTAACAGTGCTCAAGGTGCAATTGGTGGATTTTCAAGGTTGATTAATTGAATCCATGCTTACTTGTTCCAAAATTGTTATGTTATAGCATAACGAGCATAAAGAAAAAAGGACACCCGGCACATATAAGTCAGACTCAGGAACAGATAAATGTTATGTGGAAAAAATTGTACAGTATGTTAGTATGATAATATTTTGTTATAATATCCTTTGAATTGCACTAAGCTCTGGATAGTGTTGTTTGTGTGAATCACAAAAATGTGTGAATAAAATATATACCAAAAACATAAAATATAGACTTTCAGGGGGGTCTCAATAGCCCAGGGCTACATCCATGCTACTAAACTTGAACTGTGAGGGAGGAAGATGACCTGGAGCATTGCTTGTGTGAGAAAATAGGATTCAGTAAGTAATAAATTAAAACAATAGTGCCACATATTTTCTGTTTTGTTTTGGTTCTTTGAGTTAAAGGGATACTTCTCCGCTGGAAAGATGATTGTGTATTTAAATTGGATCATGTATGCAGTAGAAATGTGAAATTATTTTAGAAGTTGGTGCCTTCTAGACTGAGAAAAGCCAGAAAATTTATTTTTGGCTCATGTGGATGAAAGACAACAACTCCCAGAATGCACTTGCTTCGCTACCATACGAGGCCACTCCCAAGCCACGCCTACCGGTTACAGAGGGCAGTATCGGAAGAAATTATACAACTGCTACTAGTTGACTTGAAACTGAAAAGACGCCATTTTATCGTAATTCTCCGTGACGAGTTAGTCCGCCCCAGCTCGAGTCTGCCCGGGCTCTTCCTCCTGACCGCGGGGCGGGTCTCGCTCCTCTGCTGCAGCGGCTGCTCCGGCCACCTCTTGTTCCTCCATCGTCCGCGGCTGTTCCTCGCTGTGTTGCGGCTCGTACAGGTGGCCATGAGCGTCTGATTCGCGCCCGATTTCGGGATCGCCCAGGGTGTCCGGGATATGGCTTTTGGTTTCTGCGGTTCGCCATTCATTTTGTTTTCATGCACACCTTTTGTTTCAATCGGACTGAATTCATTCCGATTGGTGAATCTGAATGTAGTGTTTACATGAACGCTAAACAAGTGATCGGTTGATGTGCGTTTTAGCAATGCTCGTCTCGGTCGGGATCCGTGTGAAGCAGAATGCATGACCTGCAAAGCTGGCACGTACGTGTCAGTGTCAAATAATGTAATAATGTAGGCGTAGTGAATGGCAACTGTGGAAAGCAAGAGCCGAGTCCCGGACATTTTGGGCAATCTCGAGGTCTGATGCGCGGGTCAGATGCTCGTGGCTGCCTGTGCAAAATACATAAATCTCTAAATGCAGCAGAAGCTGGTAAGGCAGTGTTGATTTTAAGAGACAATTTGCAAACTGCAGGATAAGATTGCAGTATCTCTTTGTTGTCTACTTTAGAAGCAAGGTACCATTCTAGCTGTTTAACACTTTCCTGCCCATGAGTTGTCTTCATGCTTGAAAAGAAGTCATCGTCATCTGAAGCACTCGATCCATTGGCTGGTGGTGACTGATGTGAACGTTCTTCCTCCAGATGGTCCTTGATGTAAGTCCTGATATACAACATATATTGGGACAGATGCCAGAAATCATGTTATATAAATCATAGGGCAATTCCGGTGTACAGTACAGAGGAAAAAGAATGAACTAATTTGGAGCAACATGCCCAGTTAAGGATAGGCAGCTAAAGCTAACTGTACCGCTTTAGATAGAATCAAAGGACGAAGCAGGATCCACGTGCAGCAGCTTTATTAGCTCATCTCAAAACTCGACAGACAGACTTAGACTTGGGAACAGAAATCAGGAACAGAACAAACAACATTACAAAGTCAAGAGCCCACAAACACTGAAACAAGACACAGGGTTTAAATACAGAGACTAACATGCTAAACAAGATAACAAGGGGGTGTGGCTAATCTGAAACACCTGGGGAAACTAATCAACATGACAGGGAACTGGAAAAAATGGGACAAGACAGGGGAACACAGGTTTATATCATAGCATAGCCCCCCCTCAAAGAGCGGCTTCCAGACGCTCCTAAAATTGTCCAGGAGGGAGGTGGAGCGGAGGTGGACCTGGGGGGTGGGATGGAGGGCCAGACCCATGGAGCGGAAGAGGGCCTGGAGACTGCGGTAGGACGGGAGGCCAGGGCGGAGGAGGCAGTGCAGGCGACCCTTCAGGCGGCCAGGAAGGAGACGACCCTTCAGGCGGCCAGGGCGGAGCAGACAGTTTGGGAGGTCATGGCAGCGCGGCCTCCATGGTCCTGTGTCAAGGGACCCCCTGCCCCCACCCAAAATGTCCTTGGGGGCGGCTATGGAGTTATGGGCAGGAACAGACACCGGCTCGAGAACAGGAACAGACAGCGTGGCGGTGGCCATCTTGTCCGGAGTCTCTGGATCGGCAGAAGTGACGTGAACAGTCTCTGGATCGGCAGAAGTGACGTGAACAGTCTCTGGTTCGGCAGAAGTGACGTGAACAGTCTCTGGATCGGCAGAAGTGACGTGAACAGTCTCTGGATCGGCAGAAGTGACGTGAACAGTCTCTGGTTCGGCAGGTGTGACGTGAACAGTCTCTGGTTCGGCAGATGTGACGTGAACAGTCTCTGGATCGGCAGAAGTGACGTGGAGCGTCTCTCGACCGGCAAACGTGACGTTGAGCGTCTCTGGACCGGCAGACGTGACATGGAGCGTCCCTGGACCGGCAGACGTGACGTGAACAGTCTCTGGATCGGCAGAAGTGACGTGAACAGTCTCTGGATCGGCAGAAGTGACGTGAACAGTCTCTGGTTCGGCAGGTGTGACGTGAACAGTCTCTGGTTCGGCAGATGTGACGTGAACAGTCTCTGGATCGGCAGAAGTGACGTGGAGCGTCTCTCGACCGGCAAACGTGACGTGGAGCGTCTCTGGACCGGCAGACGTGACATGGAGCGTCCCTGGACCGGCAGACGTGACGTGAACAGTCTCTGGATCGGCAGAAGTGACGTGAACAGTCTCTGGATTGGCAGAAGTGACGTGAACAGTCTCTGGATCGGCAGAAGTGACGTGAACAGTCTCTGGATCGGCAGAAGTGACGTGGAGCGTCTCTGGACCGGCAGACATGACGTGGAGCGTTGGCTCGGCAGGGCTGACGTGGAGCGTAGGCTCGGCAGGGCTGACGTGGAGCGTAGGCTCGGCAGGGTTGACGTGGAGCGTAGGCTCGGCAGGGCTGACGTGGAGCGTTTCAGGCTTTGCAGGCATGACACGAAGAAGCTCAGGTTCAAGAACAGGCTCAGACACAGGAACAGACGCGGCCTCAGGAACAGAAAGAGGCTCAGGAAGCGTGGAGGCGGCCATCTTTGCCGAAGACAATCTCTCAGGCGAGGTGGCGGCGGCCATCCTGGGAACCAGAATCAGGCGTGGCCGCCTTCTTGGCTGGAGACTCCCCAAAGCTGCTGCTAGATCCATTTGTGGGTGGGTTCTTCTGTAACGCTTTAGATAGAATCAAAAGACGAAGCAGGATCCACGTGCAGCAGCTTTATTAGCTCAACTCAAAACTAGACAGACAGACTTAGACTTGGGAACAGGAATCAGGAACAGAACAAACAACATTACAAAGTCAAGAACCCACAAACACTGAAACAAGACACAGGGTTTAAATACAGAGACTAACATGTTAAACAAGATAACAAGGGGGTGTGGCTAATCTGGGGAAACTAATCAACATGACAGGGAACTGCTAAACATGGGATAAGACAGGGGAACACAGGTTGAAATCATAACACTAACATATAAGGGCAAAGATCAGTTTCTATGCCCCATTAGATCAGCTTTACTTCCCTGGCCACAACTCAGTCTAGGTTGTGTCAAATTTCCTTGTTCTTTTTCCTGAACAACATGAACAGCATGTAGTACCTTGAACAATAAGGCTATGGGGTCCATCTACATCAAACTTGCCTTTTAGGCATATATATGAATCCAGGTCACAACCCCCCACCCTTTTAAGTAAATAAACTTATATAAATGTGCTTGTTTAGTTTTTTTGTTTACTTTTGTTTTGTGAACTAAGCGCATGACATCTGAAATAAAAATGCAACAAAACATATGTACATACGTATACCTAGGTTTAATAGGTTCTCATCAGATGTCCACGCTGTTTTAAATTTTGGGAGCAGGATGGCAGCAGCAATAAACTCTGGTTCTCCCATCATGTCTTTAAAGCGCTTTTGTAGTCCCTCAAGGGCTGCATCCACCAAAGGTTTGCAGTACCTGGAATTAGAGGTGGGGGAGAGAAACTGATACGGTACAATATCACAACAGCGTGCATTTATACTGAGACAATGACAATAACAACAAGCATCCCAATACTTAATTGTTAAATATGATTTGAAGGTCTTACATCTATTGTGTTCTTGGTCAATATGTGTTCATAAAGGCCTCTTTTTAATCATTTTACTAATGGCACACATTAACTTCCTACACGTATACTATATGAAGTTTTAAGGGAGTTGAATTGTGTATGATAAGGAATACACTTTAATAATATGGGGGGGAAAGAATCTCTACCTGGAATTTTTGTGGATTCGTTCTAGTTTATTGATGAGGAGCGTCAGAGTTGGCAGAAGCCATCCCATCTGAACATCCGTCTCAGCTTGAAGAATGTTGAGAACTTTGGCGAGAGGACCCATGGTTCTGGCAAATTCCTCCAGAAAGGAAATTTCAACTGAACTCAACCTAACAAACATAAAGAACATAAAGTGTGTGTGTGTGTGTGTGTGTGTGTGTGTGTGTGTGTGTGTGTGTGTGTGTGTGTGTGTCGGTCGTGGTGACGCTGTATAATTGTCCTCCATTTCCCCTTACTTAAAGCAACTGAATAGTTAAGCAATATTTTCCAATATCGGAATGAAAGATATATTTAAAAAAATTTTACACTTACATTGGCAACTTCAGTGCAGTGCATACAGTTCTCAGGGCCCTTTCACCTTCATCTTTGATTATTCTCAAGATTCTTTTAACAGAGAGAAATAATGAGTTCCATCGTGTGTTGTTTGGCCGGATCAGTTGTATTCTGCATGTTTCCTCTATGATGTCTGAAGCAGTGGAGGATCGAGATTCCATAAGCCACTGCATTTCGCAAAAGCTGATTGTGACAGTCTTTTATAGGAGTCACTGGAATTGGCCTTGGCTGCATCAACTGTGGCAACAAGGTTTAATAGATGACATGCACAGCGATGATGCTTTGAAAGCTGAAATTGTAAGCCATCATCTTCCATTAAGATCGGTGTTACCTCAATGAAGTCAACATCAACACCTTCCTCTTCCTGTTCATCATCATCATTGCAAGCATCCTCTTCAGTCTCACTGGAGGCACCGTTATTGTTCTCATCTTGTTGTTGTTCTCCATATTCTCTAAATGCATCCAAAGCCCGGACAGGGCATAACAGATTACGTTTTTCCTGATCTGGGGTATTAGGTGGAGGACAGAAGGCCTGCAGCAAAAATTACCAGCAAATTTAGTAGGGACTTAGGAATACAACCCGGCCTGGGGTGAAGAAAGACTATCACCATACCAGGTGCAAAACCAAGTACGTGCAGGCCTCAGCCTCATGTACCACGGAGAAGACGAAATTAACGTCTCTTCTCAGAGATAACCCAGCAAAGAAACATTCATTACAGAAATCAAGGACTGTACCATCAGGGCAGATAACAAGATTCAGAAGGTGTTCTCCGCACCAAGCAGAGAACAGTTTACATTTCAATGCATATTCAGTCTTCTCGTGGAGGGAGCTCTAGAATGGAGTATGGTCTCCACGACCTCGGTCGAGAGACCCGAATCTATGAGCTGGGCCCCTCAGAGGCCGAGCCCACAGTATCCATAACTCCGGAAGAGAGTGAAATATTGGTCGCCACCCCGGTCCCTCTCGATTGTGGATGAGCCCGACTGGCGACGTTCTGTTTTGCAGCACTTTATGCTGCGAGGAGCTTTAGTAGGCTGAGACTGCTCCCGCCCAGCAGTTTCAGGAACATTAGATCGGTGAGGAAGAAACCTCTGGAACGCCTCTGAATAGTTTATTTCTTCGTTTTTTTGAAAGCGGAGCGTTCAGAAGAACAGACATATTTTATCTTTATTTTTCTTTACATAGAAAAACGTATATATCACTCCGTGAGCACCAGCAGGAAACAACCGAACTGGCGGCGCTGCGACCCTCCTCAGAGAGTCTCCCTCCAGATGACACAGAGGAGAAACGGTTTCTCGAAACTGTCCCTCCCCGGTATAGTTTATCTTTTGTGCGACGCAATTCTCGAATAGCGTCAGCGCTGACATCCTCACATTCATTCATGTCCTTATATACTTTACCGGCCAGTGCTGCCTAATAATATTTATCTATTATTTATGATGGCTGGTGGGTAACGTCGGGGTTATAATGACGCCGACTCAGGAGAGAGATAGCTTGCAAGCGTCTCTTTAACCCGAGGCACTGTCATACCATGATACTTAATACCCATAACATTACTATATTAGAAGTTTGGGGATTAAACACATAAAATAGAAACCGGTTTATTCCACGATCTCGACACCTCAGTATGGAGATAGGGAAAAAAACGGCAATCCCAGACGAGGAGGCTGAGATATAGAGTTTTCCTTATATTCTCACTCTCATAATGTTCGGCTGGCCAGTAAATTTTTAACTTAGCAACAGCACTAGATAAAACCTCCTTTTATAAACTCCTCTTTATGCAACAGAGTTATGAGCTGACTTAATTATTTATTATTGAAAACTCATAAACATCTGCCTTATTCATTATAATTTTAATTGTTTTTTTCTTTTTTTCTTAACAAAACACTAACGATACCAATTTCTCGGAACTGGAAAATCGCAGCATGAGTGCCTCATCACGGGGAGGAGAAACGCAGGGCATGCTTCTCCCTGGGATAAGACATTGGATCTGGCAGGTGAAAGCTGAGATAGGGCGTCGTCCGGCTCTGCACGGACGAGGAAGAGAACGCACTCGATTTCGAGGAAGAGGGACAATCGGATTTTCTTCTTTCTGACGATGAGAAAGACTTCGAGGACTCCCCTTTCCTCCCCCCCCCGTGCACCCGGCACAACTCCTCGCTGCGGTGGGATCCACGGAAGAGGCGGGCAGGGCACCATCCTCCCCGCTACTCAGTGTTGATCTGCAAGATGTGTGCGAACGTGCTGCAGGGAAACTAAACATTCCGTGGCCGACAGTGGTAGCAGAGACTGCAAAGTCTCGCTATGAGGGCAAGAGGCAGCCGAGTGCAAAACGGGCAGCACGACAGCTCCTTCCTGTTTTCCCAGAGCTCCTGGAGGAGGTCGCAGTTACATGGAAGGACAAGCCTTTTACCAGCAAAATACCCGTGCAGGGTGGCTCCGTCCTCGACGTAGAGGGGATGGAAAAGGAAGGCCTTCTCAGAATGCCCCCCATGGAGCCATTAGTTGCCGCGCACTTGCAACCGAAACGCACGGCGGCTGCAAATCCGACGTTGCCATCTAAAGCTGACTGTTTCCAGTCAACCATGACGGAACGCGCTTGTAAAGCAGTCGCGCTCTCTGTCAGGGCTATGAACGCGATCTCTCTGCTGACCGCATACCAAGCGGAGCTGCAGGACGAAGTGTCCACCATGCCAGGTCAGACACACTGGGAAGAGATCTGTGTCATCACGGATCTCTCTCTGCGTCTTCAGAGATGCGCGGTTCAAGCCGCTGGGAATGCCATGGCCACAATGGTGATCCAAGAGAGAGGACGGTGGCTTAATCTGGCGAATCTCTCCGACAGGGAAAAAGAAGCCATCCTGGACGCACCGGTCGTCGCAGAGAGCATTTTTGGCTCAGCTCTGACGCTGATGCTAAGGAGATGCGGAGAAAAAAAAGAAGGACCACCTTCGCACAAGCGGCAGTCCGCCCACCCCCCAACTTTCGCATTCCGAAACGGCAGAGACCTTACATAAATGCAGCGGGTCAGAGTGGGTCTTAACCTCATCCTAATCCCCATCTTCAGGGAGCGAGGAGGAAGAAGAAGACTGTTTGACAGGGTATTTCCCAGGGAAAGGAGTCAACAGCCCCCCAGTTTACAAGCTCCCGACCCTCAGTCGTTCAGCGTTCAACAAGTCAAGAGTTCCACTGTTCACAGATGTTCTGTGGGGAAAGCAGCACCCGTTTGGGCCAGGGGAAGCAGAGCGGTGAAAAGGAAAAGATACGGTGCAGTGGTGCACACCCACCCACTAGTCACTAGCACTTTTCATGTTCAAAATTCAATAAAGTGTTCACTGTACCCCCAGAAAATGAAACTGATATTAATAGCTCCGAGGTGGCCAGGGAAATACTGGCTGCCGGAGATTATACATATGCTGTACGAAGACCCGTGGTCTCTCCCGGTACGCAGAGATCTACTGTCACAAGCAGGGGTGGAGATCTTTCACCCCCACCCAGAGCGCCTAGCACTATGGGCTTGGCCAGTGAGTGGTTCAATTTGAATACAACCGGTCTGTCTGACAGTGTTATCAGAACCATAGAGAATGCTAGAGCTTCGTCAACTAGGTCTCTCTATGAATGCAAATGGGCCGTGTTTGAGCGCTGGTGCGCAGCTAAGCACGAGATTCCCTTTCAGTGCTCAGTGGCAGTCGTTCTATCATTTCTCCAGGATTTGATAGAACAAAGGAAAGCGTTTTCAACCATAAAAGTGTATTTGGCCGCTATATCTGCTTGTCACATAGGTTTTGATAATAAAACCGTTGGGCAGCATCCTTTGGTATGCAGGTTTATGAAGGGCGCGCGTCGAGCTTTGCCAGTTTCAAAACAGCTTTCCCCTTCATGGAATTTAGCACTGGTATTTGTTAGGGGTGTGCATTGGCACTGCCCTCACAATTCGATTCGATTACGATTCACCAGGTAACGATTCGATTCAATTCGATTCTACGATGCATTGCGATGCATCAAAATTCTACTGCACACAACAAGGCAAATTTTTCATCAGTCATGAGGCAATACAAGCAGTCATATATTGAACAACAGATTTTATTGGCTGCTATGTGTGTATTATCGCTACCATTATCACTGCTGTATCTTTGACATAAATGTCATTAAACAAAATAAAATTGAATGGTACAGGGTATTGTATATGGCATTTTCAAACCTGAAAAAGAAAACATAAATCAGTGCTTTCTAGGGCTGTAATCTCCCAATCGATTAGTCGATTGTTGGTCGATACGTTCTGGCTTGACCAAAATTCTGATTGGTCGATTTTTTGCCGCGTTCATTTCATTCGTTTTGCGCGTTCATTTCATCAGTTTTGCCGCGTTCATTTCATTCATTTTGCGCGTTCATTTCATCAGGTGGAAAGCACTAATTGCTAATGGGGGTGTTTTCAGAGCACCCCTGTTTCACAGGTAACAGTCTGTCTTCAGAACACCCCCCTTGTTTTCACTTCTTTTGGATTAGCCCAACCCACTGGAGAAGAGAGACAGATTGAAGAAAGTAGGCTACTAAGGTTTGCTAAATATTATTTATTTAATTGAGAGACCGTTTAATTCATAGTCAGTCCTCTTCTACCATGTCAACAAAGACATCGGCAGCATTTTTTTTTTTAGAAGACGGGAACATATTATTGGAGCCCAATGCGCGCACTCGCGCAGTGCCACTCCCAGATAGCAAACTGACATCGAATCAATGTGGAAACAACGTTTCTCGTGACATTGAAACAACATCGTTTTGCTCATCGAATTAACGTTGAATCAACGTCAGACACGCCATTCAACCGCATTTCAATGTTGAATCGATGTTTTATTTTCGATGTAATAACGTTCTGAAGTTGATTCAACGTTGAAATTTGATTGATGATTGATACTAACCTTTACAACTAAAAATCAACGTTGAATCGACATCGGTCTGCTATCTGGGCTGTTTGTATTAGTTTTGAGCCTATGGTTTATTTTTCAGTTATGCACTTTATTTCGTTTTTGCTCTTGATCTGGTTTGTTTAATAAATATCATTTTTTTATTAAAATGGACGTGCCTTTTGTGTTTAAGAGTAAAGCTTTAAGTTAATAATAGTCTATTCGTGTCTCAGCCGCGAAGCTGCGCTCCTGTGTTCAGCCTCGTCTTGTTTAGTTTCCCATTAACTTCGTAGAATCGAAATGTGCCCAGATGTCCGCTTTTCCAAGCTTTGGGTGCGTTTTTAATTACCCGTCTATCGCGGTCATCTCCCTCCGCCTCAGCCGTCTTGATTGTTGTTGTTGTTATGCCCACGGAAGTAATAAACTTCACAACTTTATTGTCCAACTCAAGGCCAGAAAATAAACAGTGACATAATCGATTATGGCACTTTGCCGCATCGATGCTGAATCGTGCATATCCCGCATTGCGATGCATCGCCGAATCGATTATTGTTGACACCACTAGTATTTGATGTTCTCTCAATGTCCCTATTTGAGCCACTGGACAAGATTGATCTAAAAAATTGTCGTTTAAAATGGCGCTGCTGTTAGCATTGGCTTCGCCGAAGCGCGTAAGTGAGATTCACTCACTTTCTGTGCATTCAGCATGTACACCGTTCATGCCCGGGGATGCAGGGGTAGTACTGAAGCCTAATCCTGCATTTTTGCCCGAATAGTTAATTCTATCACTCCTTTTGAGCTAAGAGCTTTCTATCCACCACCTTTTGCTTCATAGAAACAGCAAAAGCTAAATGAGCTGTGTCCAGTACGTGCTTTACGCATTTACATGGAAAGAACCAGAGGGTTCAGGGTAAGTGATCAGCTGTTCGTATCTTGGATGAAGCCACGTACGGGAAAGCCGATTACTAAGCAGCGGTTGTCGCACTGGATAGTGGAGGCGATTTCATTGGCATATTCCAGTAAGGGCCATGCGCCCCCAGCTGGTTTACGTGCACACTCAACAAGGGGAATGTCAACTTCGTGGGCTCTCTTTAAAGGAGTCACGATACAGGATATTTGCGAAGTGGCGAGTTGGTCTTCGCCGCATACATTTGCTAGGTTTTATAAACTAGATGTTACAGCTCAAAGTTTAGCACATGCAGTATTGAGCGTTGGAATTGAGTCATGACTCATGACTCGTCTAGCCCCAGAGGCGGTGCTGTGGTTGGCAGGAGACTTCGAGACAGGCTATCTGGCAATACGGGAGTTAGGATATCCCATAGTGAGACACCGAAACGTATGCTTGAAAGAGAACAATAGGTTACTTGCGTAACCCCGGTTCTCGGATAGCATTAAGTGAGGTGTCTCACCAGATCACCCTCCTTGCTGCATGAAGCGAGGAAGAGGTGTGCTTGTTTCGAATGTCGTATGACGTTGTGTAGTTCCTCTTATACTGAGGGGTGGGGTAGTCCCTCCCAGACACTACGTCACGTCTGCCAGCCAATTGTGGCTGGCGTAATGTAATAGGGCTTCTGAGGAATACGCGGAAGGGGCGTATCCCATAGTGAGACACCTCACTTAATGCTATCAGAGAACCGAGATTATGCAAGTAACCTATTGTTTTCATGGCACTTAACATGCTGAACATGGCAAAAAATAAATACTAATAATAATTGGCACAGACATCAGTAGTCAGCCATTAGGCATAACTCTGTAGTTCCCTGACTAAAGTGGTGAGTCAGTTTTACTCACCAACAGAAGTCAGCCATTTTGGATTCAATGTGGATTTATTTATTTTTTAACTGCAAGCTATGATTTTTTTTAATACTTGTGAGTTCACATAAAAAAATGAAAGTTAATCTAATATTCAAACATTTTACCTTTGGGATAGCAAAGCAGTCGATAGCATTCTTCTCCAATCCTGACCTTTATTAATGTTTGACCTTCAGTGAGATGTAGCCGCGCTCTTTCTAGAACAAACATACACACCTCCTGTCCGCTGGGAGCTGTGAGGACTGAGCCACAGTAACACACACAACAGGACAACACACTATCAAAAGCCAAAAAATTCTCAAGCTCTCTTTCACACAAACACACACAGACAGGAACTATAAATACAAACAGTTGGTGAGTGATAGCTGGAGTGGTTCTTGGCATGTTAATCAGGCTTTCTTTTGCCGAGGGCTATTTAGAGGATTCACCAACACTCCACGCTGAGTTCCCTCACTGCTCCATTCAAGGACAAAAGCGTCTCAAACGGATATTTAACTTTGCTCTTGGCCAATATCCATACTTATTATAGCAAACATACACACACACATGGCTGCCACTGAATAAAATATTAATGTACAATGAGACCAGAGTTATTAAAAATGTTTCCTCTGTTCAAATGTGCCCTTCCAATGTTTTCTTTTATAAATTGGTATTTGATGCAAATAAATGGCATTGGTAAAAAGGACATTTGTGATAAAAAAATGTATATATTGAACACAACTTGCACTCAAAATGCAGCTTAGGTAACATTTATGCTGAATGAAACAGACTAATGATGATTCATACAAGATTTAAAATGTAATAATTTACATATATATTTTTGCAAAAATGTCATGCTATGTTGGCTAAATGTAACTTGGTTACCATCATCTTCTATAAGTCCTGTGAAGTGTATTAAATAGACTGATAGCAGCTTATGTCAATGCATTGACATACTAACCCTAACTCTTACTCTCTTTTACACACAACACATCAGATCCTGACATCCCACCAGAGTAACGCATCCCATCATCCTCTGGCTCAAAGACTCGCATCAAGGACACCATCTTCACTACACAATCTCATGCTCTGCCTCTCCATCAAACACTTACAGCAAATAAACGTATATAAACATTGAGATTTTTAAATGTTAAAAAAGCATTGATTTTTAAAATTCCTTTTTTATCTAGCACCAAAAATTCTGCTATAACAATAAGAGTGTCAACACTACCTTAAAATATGCATCATGTATCATGTATGATAAATGCACTAAGCCTTAATGAACATGCACCCAGCAAAAGTAAACAAATGGTCTTCTTTGCTGCTCTCAAGTTTGTCAGTCTAAAACTTACACTTGCAAAAACGACTTTGGCTGTGCATTGTGTTTCGTATTGCTGATTTTTCTGTCTCCATGAACACTTATCAAGTTGAAGTCAAAATCATTGTTAACTTCCCCATTTGTGTTTATAGTAATAAGATATGATAGACGTCATTGTCACACATTTCTCCAGAGCTGTGATCAGGTTTGTGAAACCCATGAAACATGTTCATCGAAGGTTTATTTGAAGTTCTCTAACTCCCCCTACAGGACACACTGACTCAACTCAATGAAGAGAGTTACTGCATTCCTGTGTTACAGAAGATTCAAGGTGAAGGTTTTGATGCTTTTTGAAAAACATTGATATATGTTAAGATATTGATTTACATATTTATATTGCATGCATAGAAAATGTAAAATCTATACAGAAAAGTCAGGGTAGAGATACATTTTAAAGTATTGATTAGATAATATACTTTAATATGAACATGTTGGTTACAAACCAAAAGCAATGATATCAGAACCAGATATGATGGCAAAGATCAGTCACTATTACTGGAATACAGTTACACCAACCAATGAACTTTTAAAAACAGAACAGATTAGAATACAATAATAAAGTTTGAATGTTTAATAGGCAGGCTAAAGATTTTTGTGTGGATTCGTACAGTATGTTTTTTCTGAGTAGATATTCAAACCGATTTCTCCCACATTGGCACATAATAAGTGTATCCATGTAAATGTATAGTTAAAAGGATACTCCACCGATTTTTCATATTAAACTATGTTATTCCCTTAACTAATATGAGTTGATACACATATCTCTCTCGTCTTAGTGCGTGCACTTAAACGCTCTGGCGCGCCGCGACACTTTGATAGTTGAATAGCACTTGGAGCACTTCGACTCGGCGCAGTAATATCCTTGCTCCTGATGATATTACTGTGATGATATTACTGCGCCGAGTCGAAGTGCTCCAAGTGCTATTCCGCCATACATTATAGTTATCCTTTTTAAACCCGCTTAGAAAAGCGGCACGTTTTTTTTTGTGTCACCATACTTGGTCGTGTAACTACTCGTGTAACTGGGAAAACGTGGAGGTGTTTGGTCGCTTCTAACTTCATCTCTGTTTGGTCCCAATGAATGAACTCGGCTAAGCTAAGTGCTATCAAAGTGTCGCCGCGCGCCAGAGCGATTGAGTGCACACACTGAGACGAGAGAGGTATGTATCTACTCGTCTTAGTTAAGGGAATAACATAGTTTAATAGGAAAAAACGGTGGAGTATCCCATTAAAATAATAAGTAAAATAAACATGTTAAAAAAGGTTCTGGTTCTGGCAATTGCAGATATGTAAAACACTGGTGAAAAGTCTGTTGACGTAGCCTCACTTCTGTGGCCCGTGGCACTGTGGCTGCGGCCCAATAAAGCTGCTGGCTTCCCCTGGGCCACCAGTTCAAGCCTCTGGTTGCTGGTTGCTCTCACACTATTTATTTAGTGTGACACATCTCCAATTAAAGTGTGCAGAGAACTGCATTTCCCTCACACAATCCCTCTGTCATAAAGAGAGAAAGACAGAAACACAAAGAAGCGAGAGAGAAGGGGAATACTCTGCCTTCCAGCAACGACTGAGTCATTCCCCGCTGTGGCAGCTCAGAGTCTTGCCCTGAGAGCCGCTGTGAATTATAATTGTCTGAATATTGAGTGAGATGAACGGAAGCTGTGTTGATCTTTATGACAGCACAGTTCCTGAACAGAGATTTATTTTTGGTTGCTGTCTTATTTTTGCTGTTTCTAACCCTCTAATCACAATGCAGACATTAAATACCCTCTAACTTAGACACTGTTGGTCCAAATCTGATTATTTGTTTATCTCATTGAAATCTGATCTATATGATTGACTGTCCACCATGTATATCAACTGTTCAGATTCAATTTGTGTGTCCTGTGGCACTCTTTCGTTTCCTTGAATATCTGCATTGGTTTCTATAGTAATGCCATTGCATTGGAAATCCTACACCAAAAAAACAACAGCAACATGGAGGGGTTTGCAATACAGATGTTGTCTTACAACATGAACACGTGTAACCTCGACACTGGACTACTATGTCTTACGACTGCAGTCCACACAGCACCCGCTGCCACCACCCCAGTGGACAGAGCCCACCGCAGACAAGGAGCCTGAGCATGCCATGAAAGCCAACACCAGAACCAGAGTCGATGATCGTCCCGGAGCCCGAGCCCAGTGAAAATTTCTGACCAGGTGCGTGAGCCTGCAACATCATCCGTCCCCTCGGGAGTACTGGTGGAATACGTGGAGATGAAGATGAAGTCCTGTCCCTTCTGCCAAGGCGGATGTAAGTGCACTGAGCTCAGCACCCTGATAAAATTGGTGGAGAAAGCAAGTGTTAACACTGCCTGTTTCGTCAGCCAACAACAGTTCACTGATGTATTTATGTTCCCGCCCTGCATCCCACTCTCAGCTCCTCTGCCTGTCCCATGTCGGCCAAAGAGGCTGTTCCTGTATTATCTGTCTGTCCTACATCGACCAATGAGGCTGTTTATTAGACTGTGTATTTGTCCAGTATTGGCCAGGTAGGCCATTTTGAACCCTCTGTCCGCACTGCAGTCCTTCAGCCCTGTCTCATATCAGTCCTTTGTGTCCTCCTATGCTGCCTGTTCAGAGCATTGTGGATCCGCCTTGGACTTCTGGTGCGCCAGCTCAGCCCTGGAATGTCGACCCTCTTGCTCCGCCCAGAACTTCCAAACCTGCAACTCCACCTCGGCCAGTCAAACTGTCAGCTCCACCTGGGACCATCGTCCCTATGGCTCCACCAGGCTTCCTCATCCCTCTGGCACTGCCTTGGTCAATTGTCTCTTTGCCTCTCCGCTTTCCCCCGGCTTCACCTCAGTCATCCCGCACCCTGGTTTCACCTCGGCAATTCGTCCCTTCGGCTCTGCCTTGGCCTCCAGGACCTTCAGTGTCACCCGGTCTCATCAGCACTTCAGCTCCGCCTGGGTCTCCACCGTCTACAGCTCTGTCTCAGTCAGTCGTCCCCCTGGTTTCACCTGCCAAGTCTCCTCCATGGCTCCTCCTTCCTGATGGGGGATTCCTCCCTTTCTCCTCCCGCCATTTCTCAATATGCGTTCTTAATCACTCTCGCCTTGGGCACCATATAACCTAGAGCCGGCCCTGCATCCATACGTGCCGTGGCATGGAGGTTTGGTGTGTCTCCCAGTTTAAAGAGCATTGAGGAGATACCGGAAGACAGGGAGAGCTGGACAGGGCCGCAGAAGGGCAACAATCCACTGTAAACCCGAATAAGTTGGCAAAACTCAAAACATTTAAGGCAATCAATTGTCAATTGAAATTCAAAGTTTAAGTAAGCAGAACTAGCAGATTTTTATATTGTACTTATATATTAGAATCGTTCTTAACTTGAAATGTTTGAGGACACTAATTCATACAATTAACTTAAAACTATCATGTAATCTCAATGTGAAGACTTTTATTAGAATAAACTTAGCTAGCTTTAACAAGCTAATCTGGTAACATACTAATTTGTTAACATATTAGCAATAGTATGTTATACAAAAGCACTTGCTGTATGAGTGCAACAATTTAAAGATATTACTTGCTCTCAAATCAATCTCATGCTCCACTCGTCACCATGATGGTAAGTATCCTAAAACCAACATTAACATAAATTATTCTGAATTAGCATAACAAAACATTAATCACTACTAAATCTCCCACTTAACATTAATCTTGCACAAATTATATTTGTGATGTATAAAAAACACATTATATTACACTTAATTTTAGCATTTACTCTCCCTTTCGAGTGCCATCGGCAAAGCATGCTGGGAAATAGACATCCCAGCCATTTCAGTGAAACTTAACTTAAGACATGGGACTAAATTAAAATAAATAATTTCATAAAACTCAAAACAATGAAACCGTTCAGTTTACTTAAAATATATCAGTTCTGTGAACTTGAAAGAAAAAGAAAGTGCTAAATACTCATAAAAGTTCATTTGACTGAACTAATTAGTTTAATTTAAGTTTGTCCTACTCAAGCAAATTAATTATTTTGAGCGTTAGGGTTTAAAGTGAGTAGCAGGACCGGTATCTGCATCTTTGGGCAAAGAGGAACAGGAGTCATACAAAATGAAATCCAGCAGGATTTCCATGAGGGTGACAAAAGTAGATACAGTCTGGAACGAATGGCTTAATTGTGGGATCTTACTTATAGTTAGCAGAATGTCTAAAGTGGACTATCAAAATAAAGTGTTACCTATAATTTAGCAGGAATAATCAAGTCATTTTGTTCTCATCCAATGCACATTGCTTGCTGGTTTGTCTCTAAACTTCGGAAAGGTGCTTTTACAATGTAGTGGACGAGACACTTTAGCTCCTAGAGAGCATTTGATTGGACAGAAAACAGACATTTTGAAGATTATTTGAAGAATTAACATTATTTGAGAAGTTAAAATTTTGAAAAAATGACACATTTATCTTCTAAATGCAAATTTTGTCATTGCTTAGGAGTGCATATAGATAACCATAAGGATAAACTCATAAAGCTGTAATTTTGATTTCATTGGCTCTATACGGCTAACATTATTTATTTTACTGAATGATTTATGAATGTCTCATTTTCTGATGGGCTGGAGTGCAAGTTCTCTGGTTTTACTTGCATGTCAGTTTGCATTGGAATTAAATGCTATTTTTTATATATTGGTAAAATGTCAATTATATCAGCGTTTAATTCATTATCTATGCATCCACAACATGCTGTTCACTCATTAACAAAAAACACTTGACTGTACAAAAACAAACTGCTCAAAATATATAACACAGTTGCATAACCACAGTGAATAACTGTACAAGCTGAAAGCTGTATGTGCATACCTTTTTATATATATTTAAATAAAATAAAAAAGCATTAATCTCACAGGTGTGTAGCCCATACTTATGTTTGATTTAGCTTCTACACACTTTACACACACATTAAACTGAACCGGAGAAGCAAAAACAAGACATATTGTAGTCTAACTGCAGAAGAACCATCATTAGCAACCACCTGTAATCAGGCACCCTACAAGACACTAGACCTTAAAAAGACAAATTGCTGCTTTGATAGCAAGTTTGACAATTTCATTGAGACTCTTAGGTCCACTCAATTAAAGAAAATAAACTGCACCATAGTTCAAACATGACTTAAATACAAACCACTACAGTACCAGATCGCTTTAATCAAATCTCAGCAAGACATACATATTTAAAATGGAACGTCCCACCTCCAAAAACAAAACAGAAAAAAAAAGTTCAATACAGTCAATAAGCACACGGGACAACACTATGAGCTACTGTTCAACACCTGGACTCAATCTGAGCTCTATCTGATAAAGCATAATACACATTTATACATCATAGCATAGTTTTGAACCTGAAATTTAATAACCATTTCCACCTCTCCGCTAGCCTTCATTCGCACCTCAGCATTTATTGCTTCTCTGACATTGCGGGGAGAGGAGAAGAAAACAACAACAACAACACACAATGAATTTTATTATAAAAACAAAACACGTTCCATAGCTTATGCACATTGCTGTGTGTGTGTGTGTTTATGTATTTCACTGATTTTGTAAGTTGCTGTAAATAAGGGCAGCTGTTTCACTTAAGGCATTGCTGCTATGAAATTGCTTCTCTGTTAAACCTAAAAAATGCACATACGAGTCGACAGGAAATTCTTAAGTGTGAACGTTTTCTCTTTTTTTTTTTGTCAATTGAGTTTTGTGGCGTTTCACAATTAGATCACCTGTGCTGATATCGAGCCAATCATTGTTCAGTTTGTTCAAATGCTTGTGGCCGAATGAAGAGTTCAGTCTACATTAGCGGGGAAGATTCATCTCTTCATAGGTGATGTATAGAGATCTTGAGAGCGCAGTAGCCCTTCACCGGATCACACACAGCTCCAAATGGGAGACGCAAGGGCAAGGAAGTCAAACCCTCCTCATCTACTGCTGGTAGTTGCCATACTGCCCCTGTAAGGAAAGACACAATGGTGAAGCAACACGGCTAGCAAGACAATTGACAATGTATTACTGAAAAGAGTCATGTGTCACACTTAAACATTAGTTTCTATTTCTTTTGAAGACGCAAATGAGACGATTAAATTAATCCAAAATATTTAAGGATTCCAAGACAGTGAGAAACAAATGTTTGAAAAAAAAAAAAAAAAAGAGTACAACCGCAATGATTCAAAAGAACACACAGAAATAATGACTAAATTAGTGAACATGATGCCACCAGTAGATTACAGTCACACTGTAAACACCTCAAATTCTCATTTAAACAGGGTATTCATGAACAACTCTCTCAAGTCAGGGCTCCAGACTGGGACCAAATGGTCGCATTTTTGTGACCTGTTCCCCTGCCGGTGCTACAAAATTTGTTAGAGGTTGCACTGGTGCCAGCGCCACATTGACCAACTGATGAGAGCTGCCATCGCGGTTGCACATGAGAAGCATCAGATGGCAAATTGAAACGAAAGCAGAATGAAAATCGCACTACTCGTTTAAGCTTACAGGTTTACATGCGGGGCCGATCTTGATCACAACACAATTACTACACATCGCAGTGAGATCTAGTGAGAAGCACTGAAATTCAGTGGAGAATCCTCCGTTATAAACCACAGATATCAGATCAAACAGAGCTGACGTGGAAACCAGGAGAAACCAGTTAAAGAAGGCTTTTCAATCCACAAATCACCAACATTCACCATGGATTTAATGTAGCAACCCTAACTGTATAAACCGTGGTATTGTGGCAGAAATAGTCAGAAGTTTTTTTTACATTATTCATCTCAGTACAACCATTTGAGACTAAAAGACTTTCAAGTGCTTCACACTTTTTCCAGCACTTCAAAGCTCTAAATATCTGTGATATTAAAACAAAAAGTTTAAAGATGTAGGAAAACTAACACTTTGTGGCAATCAAACTAAAGAAAGGCATGATATGCCCACTCTAACCAGTAGATGGCACTTAAGCCCATTTCCAATCCTTAATATAGAAAAAAGTAGGGTCAAAAGAGGGCTCATGAAAAACTAAACTTTACATGAAAACTATTTAAGAGCACTAATTTTATAATCAATGAAGCTGTCAGTCACTTCATTATGACACTATAGAACAACAATGGTACATAAAAGCAGAATATTTAAATCTGCATATCAATTCAAGCTCACTGCTTTACAGTTACATTTTCAATAAAAAAACATGTAATATTATTAGTAACTGCACTTTTAAATGCAAAACAATAGTAATTTTATGATAAAATCAAATCAAATTTTGCCCAGTGCTAGAAAATCAGGTGCTGGCGTAGAATAGAGCCCTGCACGGGCCTCAAATCTAGGCCCTAGCCCGGCCCGTGTCCGACAGCTCATCATAATTATCAGCCCGAGTCCGACCCGAGCCCGTTAAAAAAAAAAAAAAATTTATACACAGCTGTAGCCTGGCCTAGGGCCAAACTAGCTATTTGCAGCCATTAAAATAGGTCAGTTTTGTTAGTTATGTTTCTTTTCATTTCTTTATTAAGTTAATTTAGACAAATGTTCGGTTTCTTTTTGTTTTTTTATTGACGACCAAGCAGCCGACAGCGAGTTAAACATGTTTGATCCATTTAGCCTCTCAAATCAACACTTCACTTGGCTACAATAAAAATCCATAAAACACCTTAAGCATATCACACACAGACAGTTAGTTTAAACGTTTATTATCATTTTTTAAAAGCTGAGGCAATCTGCTCTGCTGCTCACAGTCGCAACAGCGCTCGCAAACGAAATGAGCTATAGCCTACAATCTAAACAAATCAAATAAATGGCATTAAATTAAAAAAAACATGCAGATTATCTTACCTCAAAAATCAAGTCTTCACTACAGAACATGGCCATTCTTATTTCCAATAGTTTCAACAGACTGATGAAAATAAAGTCGTTTTCAAACGAAAACCAACAAGACAGCCCCTAACATGGCTTAGAACAGTTTCTTACAGAGCATCGTGAAGAAAGATCAAGCATCACAGTGGAAGGTTATAATCCAGTCGTACTTTTTCCTTGAACTAATTCTCGCTACGCTCGCTTATACTTCTGCTGCTGGCGGGGACACTAAAACAGCGAGCCGGGTCGCGTGAATCTTGGGTCGTGCCGCGGAAACCTGCGTACGTGCGTGTGTGTGTTCGCGAGCAGACTGTCATGTGTCAGTCATATGTCAGTGTGATAGGTTTAAAACGTCTTTCTAGTTTGTTTTTCCATCGTCAACTTCTCATATTTAATTTTAATACATGTCTGAATTAGGCTTTAAAAAGAAGGATAAGCCTAAAACAGGCCCGAGGCCCGGCCCGCGTGTGAACTATGACGTGAAAATTGGCCCGAAGCCCGGCCCTAGGGGCTCAAATAAGTCGGGGCCCGTCGGGCTCGGGCTTGAAATGCAGGGCTCTAGCGTAGAACATGGTGGCACTGGTGCTACTGCTCTCAAGTGGATATTTTTAGGAAAAATGCTCTGACTACATGAGCGTTGCAAGAGGTTTCTCACCTGGTCAAAACGCATAGGGGCGCTGCGGCTGTCCCTGTGGTGGTCCAGGCTGTGGTGGTCTGTAGGCTGAATACTGCTGCCCTTGGCTCTGGGGGTAGTTTGGGTACTGACTCGGAGCGCCCTGAGACGGACCTGTTGGTATTAAAGGAAGTGTATTCATTGATGGGAATAAATGACTGTTGAAGTTTATACTCTGTATTCTTACCAGGAATGGTAGGACTGAATATAGATTAAGCATATTGCTGACCTTCACGATTTGTTCAACTTGCTAGTTATTGGTAACGCTTTATTTCGATGTTCTACTTTAGACAGTCTACTAACTCTACAGTTATAATCGAAATTATTCACCCCCATAGCAAATCAGGCAAAATGTACAGACTTTAAGCCTTTTGCAATGAACAAATCAAACAAAAGTAATTGAAATAGCTCAACAACCAAATGTTTCATAGTCGTTTCCCCAAATTCAACTGAAAATGCAACTTTTAATAACCCCTTCATGGCAAGCATCTTCAGTGCTTAAAATACCTTTTGCTGTTATGAGCTGCTGCAAACGAGATGTATAATCAGACAGCAGCTTCTGCAGCGTTTCTGAGGAATCTGAGCCAGTTCCTCATGAGGAATGGCCTCCAGTTCAGTAATATACAGTGGGGAGAACAAGTATGTGATGCACTGCCGATTTAGCAGGTTTTCCTACTTACAAAGCATGGCAGAAGTCTGTAATTTTTTATCATATGTACTCTTCAACTGTGAGAGACGGAATCTAAAAAATAAATCCAGAAAATCACATTGTATGACTTTTAAGTAATTAATTAGCATTTTATTGCATGACATAGGTTTCTGTACCAAATATTAAGTTCTGCTTTTATGATGTATCAAATACTTTGTTTGCAATTACAGAGATCAATATGTTTCCTGCAGTTCTTGACCAGGTTTGCACACACTGGGGATTCTGGCCCACTCCTC
Organism: Phoxinus dragarum; assembly: GCA_033366665.1. Classification (NCBI taxonomy): domain Eukaryota; kingdom Metazoa; phylum Chordata; class Actinopteri; order Cypriniformes; family Leuciscidae; genus Phoxinus; species Phoxinus dragarum. The sequence continues at coordinate 45,264 of JARPMJ010004932.1, read as the reverse complement.
CATACAGACCTTCTCCAGATCCTTCAGGTTTCGGGGCTGTTGCTGGGCAATACGGACTCTCAGCTCCTCCAAAGATCTTCTATTGGGTTCAGGGCTGGACACTGGCTTGGCCACTCCAGGACCTTGAGATGCGTCTATAGGACCCACTCCTTAGTTGCCCTGTCTGTGTGTTTCGGGTCGTTGTCATGCTGGAGACCCAGCCACGACCCATCTTCAAGGCTCTTACTGAGGGAAGGAGGTTGTTGGCCAGATCTCGCGATACATGTCCCCATCCATCCTCCCCTCAATACGGTGCAGTCGTCCTGTCCCCTTTGCAGGAAAAGCATCCCTAAAGAATGATGTTTCCACCTCCATGCTTCACGGTTGGGATGGTGTTCTTGGGGTTGTACTCGTCATCCTTCTTCCAAACACGGCGAGTGGAGTTTAGACCAAAAAGCTCTATTTTTGTCTCATCAGATCACATGACCTTCTCCCATTCCTCCCTATGGATCATCCAGATGGTCATTGGCAAACTTCAGACAGGCCTGGACATGCGCTGGCTTGAGCAGGGGGACCTTGCGTGCGCCGCAGGATTTTAATCCATGACGGCGTAGTGTGTATACTAATGGTTTTCTTTGAGACTGTGGTCCCAGCTCTCTTCAGGTCATTGACCAGGTCCTGCCGTGTAGTTCTGGGCTGATCACTCACCTTCATCATGATCACTGATGCCCCACGAGGTGAGAACTTGCATGGTGCCCCCAGACCGAGGGAGATTGAACGTCATTCTTGAACCATTTTGTAATAATTGCGCCAACAGTTGTTGCCTTCTCACCAAGCTGATGCATATTGTCCTGTAGCCCATCCCAGCCTTGTTGCAGGTCTACAGTTTATCCCTGATGTCCTTACACAGCTCTCTGGTCTTGGCCATTGTGGAGAGGTGCGAGTCTGTTTGATTGAGTGTGTGGACAGGTGTCTTTTTATACAGCGGTAACGTTCTCCACATGAGTGGAGAACAGGAGCGCTTCTTAAAGGGGTTAGGCCCAATCCCAATTCTACCCCTTTCCCCTTCGTCTACCCTTAACCCTTCGCCTTCCTCTTCCCCTTGACCCTTGAAACAGAGTGGCAAGGCATAGGGGTGAAAATATTCCCCTAAGAAATGGGACACCACTACTACACCGTTACACGTCATTATACGTCGCCGCCTACGTCACAGGAGATGCGCCGATGTTATCACAAACTTCCAAGATGCACAGGACTTGTACCGGTACTTTCTGTGGTGTTGTATTAACACGTTGGAGGTACAGACCTTGTCCTATTTTGACCTATTTATTTATTTACTGTGTGAAACTGTGGGAAATACGACATTGTGTGGCGTTCATGTGCGTTCAACTCATAAATACGATCTTTACGAGATGACTTGAACGCACCAATAGCTTGTGTGCCTTGTTCGGGGGAGAGGACAATTTTTTTACAAACGTTTCTTTGAAGGAACTGACCGTAAATATGAACACAAGATTGAATGTAACATAAAGCAAATCATTATTTGTCGTTAAAATACTTATTAAAGCCAACAATTCTTACATTTATGGGTCTCCTTTTTGCTTGGGCAGCCATTTTGCTTCTGTAGCCGGTGTATGCAGTGACATTTCTCATACCCCTTCGTTTGAAGTGTGGTCCCGAAAAATCTTCGTTTGAAGGGCTATCTGGCCCTTCCCCTTAGCCCTCCCCCTCCAACCAAAAGAGAATCGAGACAGCCCTACCCCTTCACGTGCACACGCAAAACAGAGGGGAAGGGGTAAGTGAAGGGGTAAGGGGTAGAATTGGGATTGGCCCTTAGTTCGCCCATTTAAGACATGAAGTTGTATGCAATCCTTACCAGCACTATAGTGCATACACATGACCCACTCTGTGGTCACCTCCCTGGTCAGAGTTCTGGCCGCTGGAAGTTTTTTCAGGAAAGTAGTCCTGGTTAGTTTCCGGGGCCACAAAACTGTGCGTTTTTACGTGAAAAAATATTTGCGTTTCAAAGCTTGATTAATTTACACCACAAAAAACACTCATTCATACCTCAGTTTTAATCGGCACTATTTTCTTTCCATTTCTATCAATCCGCGCTGCTGTCAACAACCACAGTGCGCACGTTTTCTCCTAGGATTTCCAAATACTTCAATGAACCCATCTTGCCTTCCACACGCTGCAGGTTTCCAGTGCCAGAGGATATAAAGCAGCCCCAGAGCATCACCATGCTGAACTGTAGACAGTGGTTCTTTTCAGCATAAGCTTCATTCTTCTTCCTCCAGACATACCGCTGACCCATAGGGCCAAAAAGTTTTGTTTCATCGCTCCAGAGAACAGAATCCCAAAACTTTTTTGGCTTATTTATAATATTCTTGTGCTTTTGGGTCAGTAGTGGTGTACTTTTTAAGAGTTTTAGCATGCGTTTAGTACAAGCTTTACTGTGCAAGCTGAAACCTCAGTGCTGTTACCACCAAGTCTTGCTGCAGGTCTTTTGCAGTCACTCAAGGGATTTTCCAAACTTGCCTTCTCAGAAATCTGGCTTGCAGCCGTTGATGGCTGCCTTTATCTGCCCCGTCCAGGTAGTGTAATGATCCTGTTAATTTATTTTGAACTTGCAAACTATAGAGTTCATTCGCCATCTTTTTTATCCGGTTCCTTGTTTGTAAGGGGTGATAAGATCTTCTCTTAACTTTTTGGACCATTCTATTTATTTTGAGACTGTAGAAGTCATTACAAGTTGCATTTTCAGTTGGTTTTTGGGAAACCACTCAAATTTTTTTTTGGTGTAAGCTATTTCAATTACTTTTGTTTGATTTGTTCATTCATGGATGTAATTGTGTGAGTTTTAAGACCCAGCATGAAGACCCTACTCCGGACTTAATCTGTCAATGTGATGATATAACTCGTACCATAGGCCTGCTGTTGTCCGGGGTATCCCTGCTGTCCGGTGTACTGCTGCTGCGGTGGGTAACCCTGCTGCTGCGGTGGACCCTGCTGATACGCCTCTTGCTGCTGACCATACTGTGCGTTTCCTACAGGAAAAGAGACCAGGCCATTATCAAGACTTTATCAAGGCTATCCGCTAAGTAATATGAACTGTGTTTTCAGGAACTCCAGCACTTCATGCGCAACTGTCCGCCTCCGGCACCACTACATTCAGGCTGGGAGGGTGGAGGGAAGTGCACAACAAGCTACGTTTTTTTTATTTTTTTTAAATCAAAAGCAACAAAGCACAAAGCTTATTGTAATTATTGGATGGCAGATGCATTAATCTTAACTGAAGATCAAAGATTGATCTTGGGATGTAAGAATCGATATCGGTTCATCAAAATGAAGATCGATTGAAATCGATTCATCAATCTTGTCAACCCAGCCCTAGTGTACACAATATATTTCATGATATTTAAGCACATTTCAACTTTCTTTTGAGCAAAATATATTTGTTATTTCTTTGGTTTGATTTAGGGGGTGGAAAAACTCAGGTTTTATAATAGCAAGGATGATGGGCTTCAAGGTTGGGGTTGCATAGACTTGTCGACTTTAATGCTCTGCCATGACGCTATAAGCTTGATGTCAACTAGTCGCTGATCATGGCCTATAGAGGGCGCAACAGGATAAGAAATCTTTGACATCCACTTTTACACTCCATTGCCAACAGTTAAAATGACAAATAAATGGATACTCCAAGCGCACCACAAGATATGTTTGATAACCGTCCGGATGCTCAAAACTGATCGGGTGAATGCACGTTTTAAAACAGCTCCAGTACACATAAGGTAATCACCGTTCTAAACTTATGCGCTGCTGCATTGTAACGCACACACATACAGACAGTAGCTCACACACCACGTGCCGATCACGTGCACAGAAATGTTTAGTAGCGCAGAAACTTACTGTCAATAATGTTCTGTGATTCATCAATGAAATCTGTGAGAATATAATGACCCATGGACAAAATAACTGATAAAAATAAGCTGTTATGTAGGAGCAATAACCTTGTAAGCAGCGCTGCTTCAATATGCAATAGCTGTGCACAAGACATCCCGCGTTCAGTCTCAGCTCGAGGTTCAGGCTTATCTGTGCATTAATGACGTCATCAGCGACTAGTCGACTTATCACATAAATGTCGACTTAAAAAATCGTTCAACCCCTACTGCAAGGTTCGCCTTTAAGGAGTAAACAAACATTTACTGCACTAACTATAGATCTAAATTAGGACAAACATTAAAACGGGTAAAAAATAGCAGGTTGCAAGTCAATGCATCCTACCCTCTGGTGCTCCCTGTCCTCCATGACTGTATTGCTCCGTGTAGTATTCCTCTTGACCAGCATATTGCTGAGGAGGTCCTAAAAATACACACACAGACACCATTAAAGATGACCTATTGTGCCCTTCTTTTGAAGTCTGTTCTAGTAGAGCCCAAAAGCAAAGTCCAGATTTTCGAGCTTGAATGTAAAAAAAAAAAACCTTATTTTCCCCATTGTTGCGGCTCCTCTCTTCCCAGTCTGTCAGTAACGCTCTGTTTAGTTCCTGTCTCTATGAAGCCCCTCCTTCTGAAAAGCACAATGTGCTCTGATTGGTCGGCTGGATCAGTGTGTTGTGATTGGCCAAGCGCTTCGAGCGTGTTTGGGAAATGCCCCGCCTCTTACCATAACCGCCAGTTTCAACACACTACTAACTAACTCAACCAGGCCCCCGCCCCTTTATTCTGCGTATGAATTATTTAAACGGGGAATATTGTGACGTGTTCGTTCCCGAAAGAAAACTCAAGACTACAATGGAGGCGTTTCAGGAGTTCAGAAACAGTGACACTGATATTGAGAATGACTCCCGCTGGAGGGACTTTGCAGAGCTTTTTGATGCTCAAACAGCAACATTATACTCTAAAGAAAGTTGAACATGGACAAAAGCATAATAGGTCCTCTTTAAGTCAACCGACGATGATGAGTAATACCTCCTTCACATGATAGTTAAACAAAACAAGTTGAGCATACCTTGATGTGGCGGCCTGTAGGGGGGCATGGGCCTCTGCCCCATCACGTGATTGCCTTGACCCATCATGCCCATGGGGTTCTGCTGGCCCTGGTAATGCTGCCCACCTCCACCAGAAGGAGGCATGTTGTACTGTTGGGAAGGAGCCTGCTGGTGCATTATGGGCCCTAGAGCAAAAAATAAGCCCAAACACTTAAAAGTGAAACCTTTTTCAATAATGTGATTGACATTATTATTCAAAATCTATATATATATTTTTTGTTTAGACATAAGACAGTGACTAGAGAGCAGATGTACCCTGATTGGGCTGCATGTTCATGTTGGGCCGAGGGCCGTAATTACCCATGGGCTGCCCCTGGCTCATGTTCATTTGCCCCTGTGACTGCAAGCCCTGCGAGGAGGGCACTGCGTGGTATACGCCCCCATGGAGCCATGGCTGCTGGCCGGCATGTTCATGGAGCCACTGGGTATGCTGGGCGTCTGGTTGGGTCCGGGGCCCTGTATGGACATGTGGTTCGGACCTGCAGAAGCAGACAGAGATTAATAACATTTAATGTGAAAATACAATCAAAACACAATCCTTTAACAATCCCAAAATCATAAGAACATTACTCGTATCAAAGCAACCAACAAGAAGATACAAAACATTCAGAAGGTTCAAAAACCACACAGCACCGTCTTCGGCTGACAGTCTGAGTCTCCACTGTTGCTTAGTTACCTATGATCACGCGCGTGAACTCGACAATCGACTACTTTGGACTTCGACCGAAAACAGGAACTAAATACAGGTCTGTGCGCTGGCTGAATTAACCAGGGGGGCAGTGTTCCGAAAGATATTGAAGCCGACCTGGGCGCCGCCATTGGCTAGCGGACCCCCACCTGCTGTTAGCATTCCATTGACTCCCATTCATTTTGGCGTCACTTTGAACAGCGAATAACTTTACATCTGAGGCGTTTAAAGACACCGTTTGTCCATTGTTTATTTCTAAAGAAACACGAAAATGTATAAAAGGCTCCATTACCTTGTATCTTACGTTATGGCCCCGTAGAAGCAGTTTTTGTAAAAACAAGCTAACGATTGTGTCATACCCGCGCGACTCTGTCGCACAAGTCGAAAAATTACCGTATGGACAGGCAGAGAAGCTCGCAAGCAATCGGGAGGACGTGGAGGCATAAAGTCAAGGGAGAAGCCCATAGAGAGTGATAAAGTTGCTCCTGCTGCTAGCTCATGGACACCTAATACTCACGCTCTCCATCTCTGCGAGATTCGGAAGGGAATGGTTCAGATTTCTCTCGGCACAGCGACTAGAAGACCTACAGGTTGCTCACGTCACATCTACGTCGTCAAGCTCAGTTTGAGCCTGCGCAGTTCGCCTTGCGATCAGGAAGTAAGTGCTTCTAATTGACTTCACTGCTCTCCGTTGAAACCTATGGGGTCGCTGTGTCCAGTTTATATACTGTCTATGGAATTAACATCATTTTTATTACTATCTTTCACATCTCCTGCAGTCAGATTCACTCGTGTTCACTCTGAAGGAATCACTCAACATGGCTGGGCACTTGTATGACACATCAAGGATGATAAGAGAAATAAAAGCAGGTTTAAAACTTGCCCCATTCAAGTCAACAGGGTGCAAATTTTAAAAAGAGGATAACACTGTGTAGGCAACACAGATTTTTGTCGTTGTTCTCTGTATTGATCTGAATCTCCTTTAATAATATGGACTCTAAGATTGCTGGAAATCAAAACCGTAAGTTGAAATCCCAAAACTTGAGCCTTGATAATAGAATTTAATTGATACTATTCATGAAAGTAATTACGAAACTATTACTAAAACTATTCATGGGATTTCTTTTGAAAACATACACACTTGCGTAAAATAGCATTTTTTCAAAACGGTCTAAACCTTTTCACAGTACTGTAGTTTGTCCCAAGAGACTTCCCAGACACGTTGCCTCTGAATTTAGGCTGATTCAACGGTTCATTCTGGGAGTTTGACAGCGAGTGCACTGGAAAGGTTTGGTGTCTGAATTTACCTGGTATCTGTCCGTTCATCTGGCTCTGCATGTGTGGGGCGGGCGGCCCCTCGGGGGGCATACTGTGCCCATGGGGGAGCTGAGGAGTCGCGCCACTTTGATTCATGGGCATGTTCTGAGTGGGCGGCTATAGAGAAACACAGAAAGACACATGACTCAACCACTGATGTCCACTCTGGAGCACATATACCCCTAATGCACCTGGGCGATTCTTACCGATTCATGTGACTAATGTTGCCACTATTTATTTATTTTTAAATCGAGAAATCACGGTTTTGAATAAAAATGTTAGCAAACATTACGATTAGACATGTTGACGAAATGGCAATTATAACAGTTGAGAGAAGAAATGACTCGACCACATGACGGCGCGCCTGATTAACCGCTCTTAAGCGGCTGTTCACGCAGAATGTGTTATTGTGTTGTGTTGAACGAAATTAGACTAGGGCAGTTAACATGTTTTTGTTGACTTTGGATCACTGTCCTGATGAAGATCCAAACATGGCCCATTATAAGATTTCTAGCAGAGAATATCTGATTTTTTATCTGTTGGTATTTGCTAGAATCCATGACACCGTGTATCTGAACAAGAAGTCCAGGACCTCCAGCTGAAAAATAGGCCACAACATTAAAGATCCAGCTGTATATTTAACCGTGGGCATGGGGAACTTTTTATTCCTGTTTGCACCAATGCCATCTGGTGGGTTTGTTACTAAATAACAGACAGAGTACCGAGCCGAACCATGCAGTGGAAAAGCGCCAATATTGTCCTGATGGAGGAATTTCAATGCTTTAGCCCTTTTCTTTCAGCTACTTTCTTTTTTGTGAAGCTCAACAATCTCTTGCTGCACATCAGAACTACATTCTGTTGTTTTACTCATCGTGATGAATGATTAGGGGAATTTGTAAGGGAGTTTCCTCATATTTATACTCCTGCAAAAACAAGTGGTCATGGCTGGAGAACTTCATGTTCCTAGTCACCCTGGTGTGCTAAAAATGTAAATATGAAATGGTAATATACTTCAGCGATATGATATTTAATGATAATTGTGGCCACCGTGTGGGAAACGGAGGATAAGTACTCACCGCGGGAAGCAGAGACTGCATGTTCTGGTTAGAGTCTGCTATTGTGGCCAGATACACCAGATTTCTGTGTAACATCTGTTGGTAGCTGTCGAAAAGAGAAACGAGAAAAACACTTTGATCACGGACTGAATCAGGAACAAGTATGCAGCATCCTAGAGTATTTGTGCTTGTACACTATTGTAGCGAACACTCAGTTCCTAGCCAGACGCGTGAGATAATATTCCAGCGACAAGCCATTAGTCTGTACACACCAGTCGAGACGCTACAAAATCAATCAAAAACTATGGATCATGCACCGGCTGACCGGCCATAAATCAGAACCGGGCGGTTTTTGCTTTTAACACGATTTTTCCGGTTACATTGGAATCATTTGCACACATGTCTTTTGCGTGGAAGTTAGGGATGGGCACGATTAATCGGCGATCGATAATTGATCATTAGGAATTTCGATCAAAGATCTCAAGAGGAAAAAAACGCTGTATTTTTGTATTTTCATTGCATTTTTTAATTTATAAAAAGTTAAATAAGGAATTTTAATATAAAAATATGAATGATTAATCGATAGTTGATCTGTGAGCAGGACGTGAAGATTGCAATGGATCGCGGAGGAACAACAGCGACGACATTCGGCACAACAAACTTGATCAGACAGAGAAAGTTCATCATAAATCTGTTGATAATGCACAACAGGCAAACAAAAAATGACAGATTATAGCCTGTTATTATCTAGAGAGCCTCTATTATTAATACTAGATGTTGTTACCTTTGATCTTCTTTTTGTAAAGAAGAACTTTTGAAAAGCTAGAAGTAAACGTCAGTTCAGTATTATAGGATGATCATTTTTATCTCACCTTAAATTACATTGACTAATGCGCAGTTACTGCCGTTAATTTCAGAAGATTAGTTTGGCCTGTTAAATACCAAATAAGCACTGTGTTTCAAATAATCATCCAATCAAATCATCCTTTCATTATTTCTTGTTTAAAAACAAACAGAAATCGGTATGGGGATCAGCCAGTTTGCTTGTAAAAAATCAGTATCAGCCATGAAAAATCACGATAACCACAGCCAATCAGCAGGTTTTCAAGGACTACAATCAGAGATCTCACTTATCAAACAATATCTTTAAAAAAAAGGTAAATATATTAATAAAAATAAACCAATAAATCAAATGATACAAATAGTGCAGCACAAGCAAAGATGTTGGTGACTTTACCACTTGAAAGGATATTATGACTTTCCTAATTCAGAAATATATTTTTTCTCTCCCATGAATATATGATTGACCTGAAGAATAAAAGCTGTATCAAATACAGGATATTAATATGAGCAATATCACACTCGTAGCCGTGCGAAATGCCTCTGTCTATATTAGACGGACACCAGCGTTCATTTTGAGTGAAAATATTGTTTTATCAATAAAATTAAACACTAATTTCCCATATTTTGTCTTTCAATTACCGTATTTAGATGAATAGTAACTCTGATTAACACGGATCGCTTTCATCACGTCGTAGCCTCGCGTCTGGAGTAAGGCTTACCCGAGGCTCACACAGAAATAACACACACACACACACACACATATAGAGATGAAGTGCGAGGACTTACTGTGAACATTCAGCTGTTTTTCCTTTACTCTGGAAGTCCATGATGCACTGGATCAGCTGATTGTTTTCATCCAGCAACTGCGTTTCAAATGTCACAATGTTAATTAAACATTATAGAAAAATAACTCAATAAATGAGTAAAAGTCTAATACTAGGCACATCAAATCAGATCTGAGTCACAGACCCTCACATCAAACGCAAAACAAAGGACTTCTACATTAGCTGGTCCTCTGTACAGTGTTTCCCATTCATTCCCTGAAGTGTTTAATGTTGTTTATGTGTCTATGTGGTGTTTTTAATGTGCTTCAAGACAAACCATGTGCACATTCATAAGTCGACACCGAGTATTGAAACTGCAGTGAACACAAGACAGTCTCAAACACACGGTGTGAAATCGCTGGTGTTTCTGACGTCACACACTACTTGTAACTAGTGGTGCACGATATATCGGCCGCCGATATAATATCGGCCGATATGGTCATTGTTTTACACATCGGTATCGTTCCGATGTGAACAGGCCGATTATCATTCCTGTGTATTTGACGTGCGTGTGGGGGCGGGGATGTTTGTTTTTACACGAGCGCATTTCAGCTGTGAACAGCGCTCGTGTGTAGGGGCGCGCGCTTTACAGAGGGTGCACCCTTTATCACGTCTCTCGTCAGAGCGAGGGGAATAACTGATACTGTGGGAACCGTTTTTATGTGTGGTGGTGCGTACCTCATAGTGGGCACACGATCAACATTTGTTATATCACCCGTGGCTGGACGGGGCGAGGTTTGAACCCGTGTTTGTGTGTAGGGGCGCGCACTTCACTTCATTGTGGGCGCGCGAACTAGTCATTACACCGTGTCCTAACTACACGCGACGCCGCGACACACGATAAAAGGTATCTTTTCCATGTTAATTCAGAGTTTATGTCCTAACCAGCCGCGACGGCGACACGCAACGATTCTATTTTAGAAACTGTTTCTGTTTATATAACTTACTGTCTATGATTTTTCCGTGACGTCGCGCTGGAACAACAAACACAGCGTGTGGCAATGATAATCTCAGGCACTGTTTATGTGCTTTATTTAATGTTAAAAGCGTGTAATGTGACTTTGAATATCATTTAGTGCTCCAGCTTTGTAGCTGTAAAAGCAACAATGGATAATTCACCTCAGATCTTGAAATTAAACAAATGGAAGGAAACAAGAACGTTCAAACTGAAGAAACAAATGTATTATTTGACAAAGATTGTTTAAGTAACTCAGTAGCCTATGTATTTGAATACTGTTTAAATTGTGTAATATTTGTGAATTTGATTATGTAGCTACTTATCCATTTTCTTGCGATTGCCGTCAAGATTACTCTCTGGTGCTGTGCACTTGACGCGAGAGCCGGCCCACACGCTGTTCTGATTGGCTCTGGGTTTTGATTGATTTGTACGCATGTCGCGTCACGGCTAGAGTGGACAGACAAATTATTTGTCGCTGGATCTTATCGCATCGCGTCTGGTACACACAGGTAAAGGTGCCCAATATCAGTCATAAAAATAAATTACAAAAGTAAAAAAAAAAAAAAAGTGTTTTTGAAAATAGCTCTTTATTTGATTATCATAAAAATGTGTTTTCTATACAGAGATATCGACATCGGTAAATATCGGTATCGGCCATAACAGCAATATTAATATCGGTTATCCCGGTATCCCCCGGCCACAATATTCACATCGGTGCATCACTACTTGTAACCAATCAGATCAACGTGTGATCGTCAACCAGTGGATCTCTGAGTAGGTGAGTGAGTGGAGGCGGGGCTCATTTGCATATTCATAGAACCTCGAATACTTACATACGTGTGATCGTAGGGCTGTAAACGATTAATCGAATCCAAAATAAAAGTTTGTGTTTACATAATATATGTGTGTGTACTGTGTATCATTATTTTGTGTATATATATATATATATATATAAATACACACACGTGCATGTATATATTTAAGAAAAACGTGTTATTTATATATAATATAAATCATATAAAAATATATAAGCAGTAAAATAAATAAATGCAAATATTTCTCAAATCATGTGTGTGTATTTATATTTACAAAATTATACACAATAAATACACACACATACATTATGTAAACAAACTTTTATTTTGAATTCGATTAATCGCGATTAATCGTTTACAGCCCTATTATCGTCACCCAGTGGAAAAGCGGTTAAATATATGATTTCGGGGATCAAAGATGAGTTTTATATGATCAAAGATGAGTTTTAAGGGATACAATGATTGACTACAGGGGCACTTTAAATATTTAAATATTTAAATATTTATAATAAAAAAAGTTATCAAACGTCGTTGTGCGAAGTAACGCTGCATGCGTTTGGAAATGCAAAAATAACCGTTTTCACATAATCCGTCAAAAATAGAGGTTGAAGGGTTCATCTCCACTAGTGTAAGAAATTAGGACACAATTAATTTCACAGCGCAACACATGATACTGACCATGGTTTATAATCATTTGTGCAATACATTTATAACGTGGAAAATCCCTGCACACACTTAATAATTTGCTATAACATAACGAGTATTACTAAATCAACAACATTTTATGGTCCCTAAATGTGCAACATGAGCCGCTGAACGACACCTAAATACATTTTGCTGCCTAAAAATTTGACATATAATAATCCTAAACATTAATTTAACGTGTTACACTGAGCGAACAATAAACAAAGCTTCGGGAGAAAGGAGGGAAAACACCTGATGTGTGTGTGTGTGTGTGTGTGAGTGTGTGTGATGCTTTCAGAGCTGCTCACGACATCATTTCCTCAACTACACGCCATTTCAGAGAAAACTGACTCTAATTAATGAACATTAATACGTTTACATCAAAAGACAAAAAAAGGGCAAACAAATGTTAATGCATGCGTGTGTATTTAGTGCACACGGATTCCCAGATCATCATATCTCTGATAATGGAGAATGTGAATGTTGTGACTGCTGTGTGTAGGAGTCTGCAGGACTGATTGAGAGAGAGCAGCTCACAGAGAGACCAACACAAGCAGCAAAAGCTTGGCTGGCTATATTTTCTGTGTAATTGTGTGCTTTATTATATAATATATATATCATACAGCTGTTCTGTTGTGAAAATGTTATGTAAGACCAATTTCGAGTGAAATAAAACATGAAGAAGAAAAAAAAATACTCTAGGGAAAACAGATCAACTTAAATCAGACATGAGCAATAGAACACCGACTAACAAATCTTCCCTGACCAAATCAGACCCGATTAATGAAAACTAACGCACAAATATCGATAAATCAGACGTGTTGAATAAAAACAGCAAAACATACATCAACAAAGTAAAGGTTTCACTGATCAAATCAGACATGAATAACGAAAAGCCGAAGAATAAAGGTGGACAGGTCAAATCAGACGTGCGTAATCGATACGGAGAACTCGGCTATTAGCATACGTGCGTGAAACGATATGTGATTAAAAAAACAAATCATGCGTAAAGTAACGTTATTAGCAACGATACGTCGACAGCACAGTTTTTTCGCGATTAAACGTGTCCTCTGCGATGCTAGTAACGTTAACGTTACACAACAGCCTCTATTGTGAATGATCCGAGTGTCGAGCGCGTAGCGGCTAACAAAGACACAGCAGAGCTGAGCAGATATTCATATATTTGATTAATATCAGAGATGTTCAGCTCTGCGTCATACTCGTATGAGCGGTTAAACGCGACGAACGTGTCTCTGAATGTTTTGTTTACGGTGTCGTGGGAGTGTTGGCGGGAGAGATGTCACGGCTAACTAGCCGAGCCCACTAACCGTTCCTGCACGCGCAACTCCGATAAATGATTACATGAAAATTACCTTCTGTATCCCGGCAGGCGTTATATCGCCCTTGGCGCGCTGCCGGTGCTGTGCGAAAGCCACAGACATGTTCGTTTACCGTCGGTTGAGATCAGCGCTACGGCGAATCAAACACACACTGACCGACGCGAGCAAACGCGCTGAGCTGCGAGACCGGAGCGGAGCGATCCACTGCTCGCGTGACCGACGGGCGGCGTCGATCCGCTCAGCGCACACAACACAAACAACTAGCTAGACTGTGTGGAATTAAGGCGTTTGGAAAAAGTATTTAGGCTTTTTAATTATCCAACAGTTCGTATGTAAAACACGGTATCCCGGTTAACACCAAAATACAAGTGCTAGAGTAGCGGCGTCACCCCCGTTTTCGATAATAATGGTTTGTTCCCGAGGGTCACAGAGGGGGAATTCCAAATGGCGTTGGTTTCGCTGGTCAATGCAAGTTAAAATGCAATGTGTTGAACAGCGTCATATGGAAACTAGTAGAATAATGCGTTTGCACGCTGTTTGTGCAGCACTATGGTCAACATTGTATTACTATGTGCTTTTTAAATACATTGGTATTGGAAATATACTCCTCGAATCTACATTTCCCGTACGAGTGCAAGCTTGTGCAAGATGAAAATTATAACTAATTTATGTCATTTTCCATTTTCCTACACCAGCATTTACTGGCATTACATTTATATTCAACCAGAAGATGTTGTAAAACGCAAAATTAAAGCATTTATGTGCATTACTTTTAAAGTTTAACATATTTAGATATAGTTTTGGCATGTGCAGGATGATGATGCATCAGCCAATGTGTTTTTATAGGAAACTAAATAGAAACATTTGCTCACTTAGTTGAAACAAAATGAAATATTATTGGTAGAGGCCATCTTACCCCCCTACTGGGGTAAAAAGCCCCCATCCCCTCCTCCATCTGGGCTAAATTTTATAAATGACTTTTGAAATAATTCTGATTAATTAAAGTGCCATTAAGGTAAACTACTAAATCAACTTTTCTTGCATTTTGACAATTTAGCAGTTGAATAATTGAATAAATGATGACAGAGAGAGAGAGCAGAATCCCAGTAAAATATATTAATTATTCTGTGACTTAAAGCCTATACAAGCATGTGAATATTTACATATTTAATTGCCCATGTTTTAATTGAAAATATGTCATAGTAGCAACATGAGCGCAAATTGAATGACTTCACTCAACTAACCTATAGAAAATGAAAGCAAAGATGTCTGAAATGTGCATCTAATTCATGGAAATACTGAATAATAAACCCATTGATTACAATAATCATTACATTTAAAAAATAACAACATGTCACTTGGCACCTTCTGTGCCAATCCTGGTGGCTCATCTTACCCCAAGTGTCTAACTTTATATTTTTTTACTTCAAAATAAAAGCTATAACTTTTACTCCACAAATCCAAAAACACTGACGTGTCCACAAATCCCTCATTAACAAATAGACACAAAATATGTATAAATATATTTATATGTTAATACTGTCATAGATCACTCTTTTCCAGAGACATAAATACACAATATAACTTGCCCTAGACTGCAATTCCAAAAAAAAAAAAAAAAAATGTATGTAAATGCCTTTTTTACATTTTATTTTTACATTTCCGAATAAGAAAAAAAGTGTTTTGTCTGGTTTAATGCGTTTCATTTACAGGAACTGAAAATGCATGTTTTTTGTTTTTCAGCTTTTCTGATTCCCTTTCCGAAAGCTAAACTGGGAGATCGAGGGAGCAAAATGAAAACTGACTAAATATAATGCCTGGTCTCATCAACATTGGGAAAGATCACCAGCAGAGGGAGCAGAGGTCGGGATATGTGGACTCAGATCATGACAAATGCAGTTTAACAAATAAAACCCACAGGCATGGTGTCATTCAGTATGTACATTTTTGGGGGTTAAAAAAAATTACAAAAACATAGTTATTGAGTAACCCAACATTACCCTGATTCACATCAGTAAGCTCATAAAACTGATTTATAGTTTGAGCTTTTGGGTCTGAATTCGTGGGAAATGTCAGCTTGAAGTCATTCATCTTTGTGTATAGTTACGGCACGTCTCTAAACAGAAGGAAGAAGACCAGGCTGCTTTATGGTCGTGTGATGAGGATGCGGTTGCTTCGAGTTTAAACATAATCTAGATAACTACTTTAAAATGTTTTAATATAGAAAGGTCTAATCATCTGGGGAGTCACCGGTTGACAAAACCAAGAAACCTCACACTGCGGAGAGCCTGCAGACAGAAAGAGGAATTAAAGCGACAGAGCTTGTGTTAAAACGAGAGTAAATATGGTTTTGTTGAGATCTGAAGGGATTGAAGAATGATGTAGCTAGATAATATGCAACATGTGATCTGATCTGACTGAGCAATCGATAGATATAACGTGATTTAGTTGTCATTTGGTCAAGAACAAAAGTGGCAGATATGTTAACCTACTTACTGGGTCAGTTTAAATTGTTTCGGATGTATGCCTATAGTAGGTTATATGATCTGAACCTCACTATGATCATAAAACTCACGGTTCAGATCATATAACGGTTTATGGGTCACGAATTGCATATTTTTTTGTTTAGGTACTCTGATACCATACTTGCATAACTAATAAAGGTAAACAATTATTATTGGCAACTGAACAGCCAGTAAAAAAAATAAGAACAATTACACTAATTACAAGCACTAATTATAAGATAAGTTACAATATAAGTTAAAAATAAAATAAGGTCTAACTGTATAGTATTCATTTCAGGTACAGAAATGTAATAATTAAATGTAAAATAACACGATAGTGTTCACTTTATAAATTTAATATAGGTTAAAAGTCCCCCCTGTAGTCAATCATTGCATCCCTTAAAACTAATCTTTGATCACCAAAATTACATATTTAAAAAAAAATTCAGTGAAAAAAATGTCTTCATGCTTGAAATATCTTGAATGTAACTCGACACCCTTGCCTCATTTAGTATTCGCGATTCTATGAATATTCAAATGAACCCCGCCTCCACTCACTCGCTCAGCTCAGAGATCCACTGGTTGACGATCACACGTTGGTCTGATTGGTTACAAGGTAGTTTGTCAGAAACACCAGCGATTTCAAACCGTGTGTTTGAGACTGTCTTTGGTTCACTGCAGTTTTAAGCAGAAAATACTCAGCAATGCTGTCGACTTATGAACTTACACATGGTTTGTCTTACATCATATTAAAAACACCACACAGAAAAGTAAAAAAAAAAAAAAAAAAAAGTAACATGCAATTTTATGCTTCAAACAGAGATGGCGCTAGAGATGCAAAACTAAAACTAATACTCAACCACATGATCAGCTTTCATAAACTTGACATACCTGTATGTCTGATATACATTGACAGGAATGAACGGGGCGTAGGCAACTCCTCACTGACTCATTGCATTCCCACATCTCTGCTTTTCCATGGAGTGTAGGTCGTCATGACCAACACCATCTTATCATTATGATACACCATACAATCTGACGGTTGTTGTGACAGGACTTGCGCAATGACAAACGGCACTCTTGTCAACTGTAACAGCAGAAAAATAAAGTCAGTGTCAATGTCAAGAGGAGTGGGAAACAGTGCTTCTCTTGAAAGCCTGCTGGAGCTCTTATCTTTACTAGTTGATTAGAGTGAATTATTAACTTGTTGTGTAAAGAGATAAGAAACACATGGTGAATTTTTATAAGAGACTCCTTCTCAAGATCATAGTCTGGTAGCATTAATTTCTCTTTTGTTTATCTTCTAAAGTCTGTGAAATCAAAATGTATCCATACAAAACCAATGCCCTTGTAATCTTTGAAACATTGACTTCCCCTCTATATGTCTCCTTTAAATAACATAGCAAAAGTGAATAAAGATGAGAAAGACTTTCAAAATAATTCCAGTAATGGTGCAGCAAAATGAAAATTATATTGTTAAAATAAAATTCTGTCATTTTCTTGTAAGAAATAGCCAGATCTACTGGATTTCTCTCTTCATTTTCCCTATAATGGTGTTATTTCCCAGTTTAAACCACTCTTAGCGTATGACGAGTCGAGTCGCCCATTGCATCCGTCAAGATTTCAAAATATATGACAATACTGTTACAAAAGGCTACGTTAATAAATGTATTTATTTGTGCATTAAATGACACATACTGACTGCATGATGTTTGTGCAAAGAACTGAAACGCCTCCATCGTAGAGTTTTCGGTAACACTTTATAATAACTGCACGCTATTAATCATTAGTTAAGCATTAGTACTCTTAATTAGTTGTCTTAATTGTAAGACAACATCTGTATTTCAAACCCCTCCATGTTGCTGTTGTTTTTTTTGGTGTAGGATTTCCAATGCAATGTCATTACTATAGAAACCAATGCAAATATTCAAGGAAACAAAAGTGCCACAGGACACACAAATTGAATCTGAACAGTTGATATACATGGTGGATTTACCATAGTTTACCTTGATTTAGTCAAAAGAGCCAACCCCCATCTCTTTTACGATGTTTTGATGCAGAGATACAGGTCTTGCTAAACGGTTGCTAGGGTACTTTGTTTGGTTGCTATAGAGTTGCTTGGCAGCTGCCAATGATGAAACTCCAAAGGCTGCTTGTCACTATGAATGATATAAACCAACTCCCATGCCTCTGTGACATTTAGAATGGAAGATATATCCCTCTTTGGATATTGGTTGCTAAGGTGCTCGACAATGGTTGCTAGGGCAAGGCCAGAAAGTGTTGAGGTGATTCATGATTGGCTGTTTGCTGCCCCGAGTCAAACGAGACAACCCTCAGGTTTCTATGACAATTCAGTCTGGAGATATCCCTTTGATCTCTTTCAATAAAAGTCTATGGAACTTGTTGCTAAGGTGCTCTAAATGGTTGCTAAGGCGTGGCTTGATATCTTCACAATGATCCTGAGAGACTGATTGGTCGTATGAGTAAAATGAGCCCGCCCCCTTGTCTCTATGACACTGTGATCCAGAGATATATTCAATACAAAATTCCTATGCAATTTACAATAGTAGGAGAAACATATGCGTTTCATGGGCCGACCTTTGCCATAGTAAGTCAATAGGGAAACTTTGGGGCACTCTTGCCCCCCAGGGGTGCAACTTTTACCCCATTGTGAGGTATGTTCTTACAGAGCCTGCCAGCCTCTTCAAATGTGGCAAATTACACCTTTCTGCGAAATCCTCGTTCGGAGCTATGACTCGTCAAAGTTTGTCGCAATGTTAAGTCTATGGGATTTTTCGGCCGCTTTTTCGCCCCTGGGGCGAACACCATACCCGGGGGCGAACACCATACCCGGGGCGAACACCGTACCCGGGGGCGAACACCGTACCCGGGGCGAACACCGTACCCGGGGCGAACACCGTACCCGGGGGCGAACACCGTACCCGGGGCGAACACCGTACCCGGGGCGAACACCGTACCCGGGGCGAACACCGTACCCGGGGCGAACACCGTACCCGGGGCGAACACCGTACCCGGGGCGAACACCGTACCCGGGGGCGAACACCGTACCCGGGGGCGAACACCTTACCCGGGGGCGAACACCATACCCGGGGGCGAACACCGTACCCGGGGGCGAACACCGTACCCGGGGCGAACACCATACCCGGGGGCGAACACCGTACCCGGGGCGAACACCGTACCCGGGGCGAACACCGTACCCGGGGCGAACACCGTACCCGGGGCGAACACCGTACCCGGGGGCGAACACCGTACCCGGGGCGAACACCGTACCCGGGGGCGAACACCATACCCGGGGGCGAACACCGTACCCGGGGGCGAACACCGTACCCGGGGCGAACACCGTACCCGGGGGCGAACACCATACCCGGGGGCGAACACCGTACCCGGGGCGAACACCGTACCCGGGGCGAACACCGTACCCGGGGGCGAACACCGTACCCGGGGCGAACACCGTACCCGGGGCGAACACCGTACCCGGGGCGAACACCGTACCCGGGGGCGAACACCGTACCCGGGGCGAACACCGTACCCGGGGCGAACACCGTACCCGGGGCGAACACCGTACCCGGGGGCGAACACCGTACCCGGGGCGAACACCGTACCCGGGGGCGAACACCATACCCGGGGGCGAACACCGTACCCGGGGGCGAACACCATACCCGGGGCGAACACCGTACCCGGGGGCGAACACCATACCCGGGGGCGAACACTAGTGGTGTCAACAATAATCGATTCGGCGATGCATCGCAATGCGGGATATGCACGATTCAGCATCGATGCGGCAAAGTGCCATAATCGATTATGTCACTGTTTATTTTCTGGCCTTGAGTTGGACAATAAAGTTGTGAAGTTTCAATTACTTCCGCGGGCATAACAACAACAATTAAGATGGCTGAGGCGGAGGGAGATGACCGCGATAGACGGGTAATTAAAAACGCACCCAAAGCTTGGAAAGCGGACATCTGGGCACATTTCAGATTCTACGAAGAACGGGAAACTAGACAAGACGAGGCTTAATACAGGAGCGCAGCTTCGCGGCTGAGACACGAATAGACTATTGACATAAAGCTTTTACTCTTAAACACAAAAGGCACGTCCATTTGAATAAAAAAAATAATATTTATTAAACAAACCAGATCAAGAGCAAAAACGAAATAAAGTGCAAAACTGAAAAATAAAGTATAGGCTCAAAACGAAAACAGTGGGCACTGCGCATTAGGCTCCAATAATTTTTTCCCGTCTTCTAAAAAAAAAATGCTGCTACACTGCCGATGTCTTTGTTGACATGGTAGAGGAGGACTGACTACGAATTAAACGGTCTCTCAATTAAATAAATAATATTCAGCAAACCTTCTAGCCTACTTTCCTCAATCTGTCTCTCTTCTCCGGTGGGTTGGGCTAATCCAAAAGAAGTGAAAACAAGGGGGGTGTTCTGAAGACAGACTGTTACCTGTGAAACAGGGGTGCTCTGAAAACACCCCCATTAGCAATTAATGCTTTCCACCTGATGAAATGAACGCGCAAAACGAATGAAATGAACGCGGCAAAACTGATGAAATGAACGCGCAAAACGAATGAAATGAACGCGGCAAAACTGATGAAATGAACGCGCAAAACTGATGAAATGAACGCGGCAAAACTGATGAAATGAACGCGGCAAAACTGGTGAAATGAACGAGGCAAAACTGGTGAAATGAACGAGGCAAAACTGGTGAAATGAACGAGGCAAAACTGGTGAAATGAACGAGGCAAAACTGGTGAAATGAACGAGGCAAAACTGGTGAAATGAACGAGGCAAAACGGATGAAATGAACGCGGCAAAACGGATGAAATGAACGCGGCAAAACTGGTGAAATGAACGAGGCAAAACGGATGAAATGAACGAGGCAAAACGGATGAAATGAACGAGGCAAAACTGGTGAAATGAACGAGGCAAAACGGATGAAATGGACGCGGCAAAACGGATGAAATGAACGCGGCAAAACTGGTGAAATGAACGAGGCAAAACTGGTGAAATGAACGAGGCAAAACGGATGAAATGAACGCGGCAAAACGGATGAAATGAACGCGGCAAAACTGATGAAATGAACGCAGCAAAACGAATGAAATGAACGCGGCAAAACTGATGAAATGAACGCGCAAAACTGATGAAATGAACGCGGCAAAACTGATGAAATGAACGCGGCAAAACTGATGAAATGAACGCGGCAAAACTGGTGAAATGAAAATGAAAACGCAGCAAAACGGATGAAATGAACGCGGCAAAACTGATGAAATGAACGCGGCAAAACTGGTGAAATGAACGCAGCAAAACGAATGAAATGAACGCGGCAAAACTGATGAAATGAACGCGGCAAAAAATCGACCAATCAGAATTTTGATCAAGCCAGAACGTATCAACCAACAATCGACTAATCGACTGTGAGATTACAGCCCTAGAAAGCAGTGATTTATGTTTTCTTTTTCAGGTTTGAAAATGCCATATACAATACCCTGTACCATTCAATTTTATTTTGTTTAATGACATTTATGTCGAAAATACAGGAGAGTGATAATACACACATAGCAGCCAATAAAATCTGTTGTTCAATATATGACTGCTTGTATTGCCTCATGACTGATGAAAAATTTGCCTTGTGTGCAGTAGAATTTTGATGCATCGCAATGCATCGTAGAATCGAATTGAATCGAATCGTTACCTGGTGAATCGTAATCGAATCGAATTGTGAGGGCAGTGCCAATGCACACCCCTAGCGAACACCATACCCGGGGGCGAACACCGTACCCAGGGCGAACACCGTACCCAGGGCGAACACCGTACCCGGGGCGAACACCGTACCCGGGGCGAACACCGTACCCGGGGCGAACACCGTACCCAGGGCGAACACCGTACCCGGGGCGAACACCGTACCCGGGGGCGAACACCGTACCCGGGGCGAACATCGTACCCGGGGCTAACACCGTACCCGGGGCGAACACCGTACCCGCGGCGAACACCGTACCCGGGGCGAACGCCGTACCCGCGGCGAACACCGTACCCGGGGCGAACACCGTACCTGGGGCCAACACCGTACCCGGGGGCCAACACCGTACCCGGGGCAAACACCGTACCCGGGGCAAACACCGTACCCGGGGCGAACACCGTACCCAGGGCGAACACCGTACCCGGGGGCGAACACCGTACCCGGGGCGAACACCGTACCCGGGGGCGAACACCGTACCCGGGGCGAACACCGTACCCGGGGCGAACACCGTACCCGGGGCGAACACCGTACCCGGGGCGAACACCGTACCCGGGGGCCAACACCGTACCCGGGGCGAACACCGTACCCGGGATCACTTATAAAAGGCATAGCACACCTCTACTCAATGAACATTTGTGGGTCTGTGACAAAAGCTGCGCGAGGAATAGCGCGCCAAACTTTTGGAGGAATAAAAACCGCAATAGTAATTAGTTGGGGCTTTGCCTTTGGCACTAATAATCCAAACGGCATAATCTGATTTACCCCTGTAAATGTTTAAAATACCATATGAGCCCATGAGAAACATTTAGCGTCCGAATAGGACTTAACTGACAGCTTTCTGTCTAACTGTCTTAACTAAGACAGCGCCGTCTTTTAGAACAACTATTCGCTGTATCGCTGCCATAGTTTGAGCAAACTCCCCACCACAATCATTCCCTTTAAATAGACTATTAAAGGGGAACTTGGCAACTATTTCAACTTAATAAATCCGTTTAGAAATCATTTAGATGTTTAAATAACCTGTCCTGGTGAGAATGATGACTGTCCTCGCTCCCCCCAGCGTTCCCAGGCGGAAAACCAACCTTACAACATGAGGACTAACGTCCCGGTAAGTTGGAAATAGGAAGTCTCGAGAGAAGTGAGAGAGCGAGAAACACAAACTGCTTAACGGCAATTCGATATAAACACACACGCCCTAAGAACTGTTCACTAAGAACAAGCGAAGATGGGTCATTCTTCATGTTCCAGTGAAAAGACAAAAGAGACGGTTCTCGGCGGAGGAGGTGAGGGAGAGGAAGAGAGCTGTTGACCGAGCGAGGGACCGCACAAGAATAAACATTGGTCGTGCTTTCAGGGAATGACGAGAGCTAAAGGAAAGTGAAGCATGCAAAACAGATGCTGACCTGGCGTTTCTGCTAATGCAATTGTAATTACGTCTTTGTTTAATGTTTATTTCTTTTGCTTGTTAGTGTTAATAAATGTGTTCAATCCATGACCGGCGGTGGTAGCTGCCTAGCTAGCGAGCAAACGCGTTTGTTTTGAGTAACGTTACGGTAGATTGCTATCTGTTGCATTGGGTTTCTACTATCTATGTGGCAAACTTGGCAGCCAACTATAGTCATATTTTGCATTTTACGTTGGGCCTTACAGAGCTACATAATAACCTAGGCTAATATAGTAACTCTGATCCTAGATGTGTCTCTGCATTCGTGTTTTAGCCTAAGTCAAAACTATGTGTCTGCTCACTAAACTAACTACAAGCATCAGATTTCGTAATGGATTAGCACTAGTCATCAATGTCTATTCAGTTTTACATTGTGTAGAAAATGTACACTGTGAGGTGTAAATTTTCTATTAGAAGTCTATTTAAATTCACACTGTCCTCTCGATTTTGTTGTAGCTACAAGCGCTGGCAAGCGACAACATCCACCCCACACAAGGGCTTGTCCAGACCACCACAACCAGTGGTGTTGAGTATTGGCGAGGAGTTAGATCGTGACCTGTAAGTTTTTTTCTCCCACAGCTCTACTATTTCAGACATTGACGATATTGCAGAGAGTGATTAATGGTTTGTTCATCTTTTCAATCAGAGAAGTAAATGCTCCTGAACTTGGCGTTCAATCACTGGCTAGAGAGGGAGAGATTGAGGTCTTTGAATCCAGGTTAGCTTGCCTTGCACCTCATACTGTGTTGATTTGGATTTGATTTGGACTGATATGTTTCTTTTCTATTTACTTTCCACCTGTTCATTACTTGGTCATGTGTTTATTGTTATGCTTTTAGCATGCACTCCCTGGATATTAGTAAAAACAAAAACCAAGATTCACCAGATGAAGAGGCAGTGAATAATTTGAGGAATACCTAGTAAGCAATGTATATTGTGTTTCATTTAGATTCACTGGTTTATATAACCATTCTAAGGTGTTTATACATGTTTAATTCACAGAATTGTCATGGATGAGCTTTGGGCTCACCCAAGTAATTTGGGCTTGCAAGATGGGGACAGCTCCGATGAGGATTTTGTCCCATCTCTTCATTTGAGGTAAAATGTCATTGTTTGTAGTAAACTAGGTGGTGGCCTACTCGTACCACTGATTAAATTGGTTATGTAATAGTTATTAGGAATTTGATGTAGTGATCAATGCATATATATCGTTACACAGAAGTTTTGGTGCCAAAACAGACAAGCTTCCTGAGATGAAGCTGTGTTTGATTTTGTAGTAGCTGATAGTCCTGTAGAAGAATCAGAATCTGTTCCAGACCAACAGAGAGTAACTACAGGGGAAGACCTGGTTGGTAAATGCGCAACATTACCTACAATGATAATCTCCTTCAACTCGCTCTGCACCAGAAACTACCCACCAAGTGCAAACACGTGGACAGACTGTCTGGTGTTCCATGTCCTGGTGTGCCACCATTTCAGGTGACCCTGAAACCTCGGGGGACTGGAGCAGTTTTGGAATGGGTAAGATGGTGGTGAACAATGTGAATGTACATGTAAATTGTATCCCAACCTCACACCGAAATCAAAAGGCATTGGGGAGGGTGAGTTTCAGGGTCTGCTGATTGTAGCCATTAAATGTGTAAAGACTTGCATAGAAACAGCACATTTGGTCGCACATAGCTGTTGGATAAATTTTTTGTTTTGGTTGATTAGTCTTGGTTATTTTTTTTCACCTTTACATTAGTTATGCCCCTGCGGACACGGCCAGTGGAAGTGGAAGTTAAAGTTTGGCATTAAAGTTTGGCATGCAGAGTGGGGACTTCATGCTGCCCACAAATATACTCCTGTCTGGCAACAACTACAGAAAAGTAGCACTGCTTTTCATGGGGATGGTTACAGAATCAACATACTACCGTATCCATGATGCATACTGCATAGAGCCTGTCCAAGAATTCTGGGACAACATCAGTGCAGAAGTCATGGAGCGTATGCGGCAAAAAGGACCATATTGTTGTCCTAGGTGAGGCATACTTTTGTGTCTTCATCAACATCAATTACATAGAAATCTATGTTTAGCCAAGACTTCTATTCAATCTGAGACTTGGGATTTTAACACCTTTTATTTAATTGTCTGTTGGCTGTAGGAGATGGCCGAATGGACTCTCCTGGTAAGTTCTGAGTGCATCTTCTATGATATTTTGTGTGATTAAGGACATAGTTCATATGCTGACAGCTGTGCTTATGCTTCAGGACACTGTGCTCAGTATCCAGTATCGCACGTATACAAAATTTGAGCAAGACTCTAGAGATATTGTCCACATCGTTTCTGTTGACAAAAGGGAGAGTAGTCACAACTCAGTGATCATGGAGAAGTGCTTCATACCATGGATGCTCTGCTCCCAAATGCCACAATAAAAGAAGTGGTTACTGATACTCACCCACAGATCACTGCATTACTGAGTAAGCAGAACTTATCTGCTGTATTATTTGAAGTCTTGACTTTCATATTGTAGTTGTCAAAGTTTTTTGTTATTCGCAGATCCTGAACGTGGACGATATAGGGCATGGGGTTTACAGCATTTACTTGACATTTGGCATGCTGCTAAAAGTCTTAGTAAAAGGCTTCGAAAGGTATGTTTTCATCCACAATGTCAAACTGCCAGGGTACTCTCAACAATGCCATATGGACCAATGTTTTACATCATGGCAAGAGAAGAGGTTGTTTATAGCTGTATATTGACACTGCTATTGATGTGCTGTGAAAGCAGTGAAAGGGCAGAATCCAATTCAGGTCTGGATCCGGGACATTGTCAACCACTTTTGGTACTGCAGCAAAGAGGCCTCCACAGAGGAGCGTGTTGTGATGCATCATGTCCGCAATTAACATTTTATGGGCAACCAGTTGCTGTCAGCATGAGCCGCTGGAGGAAGGCAGCCAAGACAAGCCTTGGATGGAGCAAGGTTGACCATATAAGAAATAGAACTGCACAAATTAATTCCCTACACGACTGCACTCATTTCACACATAATATGATGTGTTTACAGGTTCAGCAGCTCACCGGGCCCTGGCTGCAATTGTATTCGATAAGAGATGGCTGAACCAGGTGAAAAAGTTTCTAAACTTCAGGTAATCATCTGCTCTTACTTTAGCATATGCCATGTTTTTAATTATGCACACTGAGAGCTGAGATATTCTAACTTCAATTATTCTGCCCCAAACACACTGGACTACGTTGGATTTGGAGAGTTTCCAAAATCATATTCTGCTCTATGCATCGAAGCGCATGTCGTACACTTCTATTTGTCTACAAGACCAGGACACTGCTGGCTGCGATTGATTATAATCGGCACAATCAACGCGTTCCAGCACGAAACAAGGATGGCCACAAAATCTAAGTACTTACTATAAGAACAACGTTTTTTTCTTTATTTATATAATGTAATATATATTTTTGTTCAAAATTTTGTGACTGAGCATATTATAAACTGCCCTTGCTCTTCAGGTACAAAAGATCGTACAATAAAAAAATCCCAAAACTGTTCCGTGTATACAGTCAAGGAAAAAAAGGAATACAAGTACATTCCTAACCTCCAGAAGGTCATTCTTGGTAGGAGGCTGAAGAGTGGGACCGGCCTTCCCCGCAAGACCACGTGGGATTTGGTTGGCTTTCCTCTGCACAGCCACCACCACCCACATCAGAGCTCATCCAAAAACATGTGTCAGGAGGGGACACTGCACCCACAAACCCACAAGAGGACTGGCACTATTCCCTCTTTCATTTTTCAAAGTGTAAATAGTTTTAATTATGTACAGTATTCTTGAAAATTATATATATTTTATTATAGAAATAAACACATTCAAAGATAAAACTATCTCTATTCAAATGTACAATTACATAGTAAGTTTGAGGTAACTATTTACAATAAAATATGTTCAATTCTGCAAATTCAAACATGACGTGTCACCCTGAATCCTGTGTACTGACACCTTGGGTCAGGAAAGTAGTCTCTAATTTTCCAGACACAACAGCTTGGGATGACCACCCTGTTCCCTATTCCAAGGTGGCCACAGCACAAACTGGCGGTAGGCTGAATGTCTATACTGTCTCGGCTCCTCCCCTGGCTCCTGGTGATCATTTATGGCAAAAATGTAATTCCAAGCTCCATGGGCCAGGCTCAAAACCCCCTCGTCTAATATATAGTACGCCATGTATGCCATGTCATTGATGCGGTGCTCAGGGGTTTGGAGACAGCAGACCTTCTCAATGTCTGTTGCCATATCACGACAATGGCCACACACACACCAGTGAAGTCCTTCTGGGTTTGGGTCAGGGTCAGGTTGCTGAGCTACCTTCATTAGGGACAAGATGTCAAACATCAACCTGGTAGTCTAGTGAGTACTTTCTCAAGGAGTACATCCTTCTGGCCAGGCTCCAGAGAATGAATTTTCCCCTACAACACATTATTTGTTTTATTAGATACATATATCTTTCACCAAAAGCTAACAGTAAGATTTATGTTGTCCGATCATAAACACACCTTTGTCTCATATGTCTGTTTCTCCTGCAGTTCCCTCAGCCTGCTCTGGACATCAGTTTCGAGCTCCTCTGTGCCCTCGCCCTTGGAGGTTTAGCTTTAGCACTTGTGGTTCCTATCGTATCATTGTTATCTTATGTATTCTACGGTCAGGAGCTAATTTATTATGCTAACGTTTGATGTAGTAGTCAAGGAAAATTAATGTGTGTAAATTGTTTATACTTAGGTTGACTCCTTTATGATCAACAATTGTTCAATAATAACAGGTAAAACAGTAATTGTAACCAATCATTTATCACATCTTTTATAATGTATTATAAAAGACTGAAACGTGAGCTTTGTCTGCACAATGATAAGCTAAACTTGGCAATCACAGTTCTTTTGGGGGTAGGTCAGGCTATAACTAAGATAAGAATAAGTGGTAATGTTTGCTAGCTTCATCCGCCCACCCCGTTACGGCTTATTTCTGGCTTATTTCTTTATCTGGGACCCATCTCTGGCTGAATCCAAGATGGCGCCGCCGGTGTTTTCACGTTTGTTTGCATAGTTTACCTGTGTCTGTATTTGTGTTTCATAAGCTTAACGGGTTACCTGATTCAGAAAAAAAAAAAATCCTGGGTCTCAGAACTGTGTTAACAGCTTTCTGATGGTAAACAGTAAACAATAACATAGCCTACTTTATAACAACGAAACCAGCTGGCTTGGCTGCATCAACAACATGAGGCTACCGGTTTACCTGCTGCTCGCTTATGTGCTGAGCTCACCGACTTTGCATACTCTGGGATCTGGTGATGGATTTGCTTCTGACTGAACGGTGTAATTGCTTTTAACTAGGTACCCTTTAAATTGTATGTCATTTGCTTACGCTAAGTATAATGTCTTGTTTGTGTATGTATAGTGTATGTAAGAGATTTGTGGTGTAGTATGTCATTTTTGTCCTGTCTTTTATGTTTTTATTTTAATTTTTAACTTTTTGCCAGCTGATGTACCTTTGGATAATATAATTAAAAATCTAACAACAATCAGTGTAATGATAATTTTATGCTTTGCATGGAAACACTGGAATTAGCCTAAGTGAACACTGTCTGTGTGTATTAAATGGGTGGTTTAATGCCCTTTTCACAAGATGTAAAGAAAGTATTTGATGTTGGCAGAGTGTGTATGTGAAGTTTTAGCTCAAAACCCACAGATATGTTTATATAACATATAGTTTCCATTGAGCGTATTTCAATTGGCAATTTCAATTTGCGCAATTTGAAGGGTAATGGAAACGCGGCTATTGTGTGATAACATGGTGTGTGGCGTGAGAGCGGCGTGGCTTGTCGGACATAGCAACAGTAACTAAAGGGGGCGGGTCTTTGCGAACGGTCAATTGTGTGTCTTTTTGGATTAGCTGTCAACATACTAAATAAGTCACAACTGTTCATGTCTGTGGAGAAAGATTTGGTGAAATGTTTCAAATGAATTGAATGAGTCAGTGACTTTGCACTGCTCTGACCTCGGTGCTACCCACTTATGGAATAGAAACTGAACTGCAAAAAAGACATGTGTTTTTATATTTATTCTGTTTATATTCATTAATAATGCATCATGCAGTCTAATATTTTAGTCTATATTTAAAATTAATGTGGCATCAAATAATTTTCTAAATCTGTTTGTCAGAGGCTGGCAGCGTCTGGCTGGTGGGGTTTTGGACTAAATGGCAGATAGTTTTGAGAAGTGTATTGATATCTCTAGCTTGATAAAGTGTCTAATTTTAGTAGAGCTGTTGCTGGAGCTGGTAGCAAACTTGGTGTGCGAGGGGGTTGCTATAGGAAGTAGTATAGTAACGAACACAACTTTCCCGAGCATCTGATCGACAATATACATAAACATTATTTCAACTTAAATAATGAAAGTCCTGCCTAAAAGAAAAAAAAGAACATTGTCTTATCAATGACCTTTATTTAAAATCATATTTTGCTATCATTTAAGAACAGTTTTACATTTGCAGTACTTAAATACATTCTTGTCTTTGTTTAATAAAGCAGCTGTAACTTTTGAAACAGGCTTGTAGCCTATTTGTTGTTCTGACATCAGAATGACCGACAACAAAACTGAACTAGATGGTAAAGTTCGTAGAATTTTTTTCAATTGGCTTGAAAAAGTTTAAAAATGTTTTAGCATGGTTTAACATGATTTACCATGTTTCTAGTGTGGTTTAGTACTATCGCCGACGCCACCATTGACTGCTGTTGCTTGACTTCCAGTTACATGTGATTGGTTGCTGCTACGTTGGACGATACTGATTGGCTGACACAAAATGGCAGGTCCCTCCTAATTTGGCAGGGCTTCCGGCTGTCAACGGCAGCTACTTCCTGCTGCCAGCTGCTGATTTTTTCACTGAACCCCTACTGGTATTTTTTTTATCGATGTTGGGTGGAAAAAACAGTAGCTAATCATTTTTTTTACATAAACTAGCCTATATAAAAGGGCGTTGTAGCACACTTGGCACAGCCCTTGAACCGATCCTGCGTGTGACATTTTCCCAAACATTTCCCATTTCCCTCTAAGCGCTTGACCAATCACAACACACTGGTCCACTAACCAATCAGAGTGCATTGTGCTTTTCAGAAGGAGGGGCTTCATAGAGACAGGAACTAAACAGAGCGTTACTGACAGACTGGGAAAAGAGGAGAAGCAACAATGGAGAATATGGGGAAAATAATCAACATTGAAGCAGGAAAAACTGTTCTAGTAGAGCCCAAAAACAACATCTTGACTTTGTAAAAGGGAATAATATGCCACTTGAAATTAAGGTTCCCTTTCAAGGACGATTGATACTGTGGGAACGCTCTGCGTGATTGTGTCGTGAAGCATCAGTGAAATCAGTCCAATGGTGTAACAGATGTCAGAGGTGGGTGACGTCACCAACCAGGAAACTATAAACATTTTTTGCAGTGCATAGGTGTGCTGTAAGCCTACCAAGCAGAAATGTTAGGAGACCTTAATGAGGATGGGGGAAGCACTACAGATCTTTCTCTTTGGATCTTTGGTAAGGAAACGGCAAGAGCTGTTGGTCGTGCTATGGCAGCCCTGGTGGCCACATAGAGGCATTTATGGTTGAATCTAAGCACCATTAAAGAAAAAAATTAATACTTCCTCGTGGACGCGCTGCTTTCACCCCCTGGCCTCTTTGGCGATGCTGTCACTACAGTCGTCGAGAGGTTTCAGGAGACTAATAAGCAAGCAGCGGCGTTCCAAAAGCTCCTCCCCTGTCGCTCACAGGTCACCAGGGCTGCTGTGCGGAAGCAGCCCCAAACATCTAAAGCCATTTCCTTGTATGCAGTACAAAAGCAGAGCGTCGCTACCCATTCTCCCCCAAAAAAGAAGGGAGCCCGGGGGGGGGTGCTCTCAACCACAGTCTTCGAGGTATAAGACAGATCTGAGTACCGTTCTTATCGCCAAGAAGGCTACGGGAAAGAGGTCCTGATGTCTATGGCGTCAGACCTCTGAGGAGGTAAAAACTATGGCGAAAGAGGCCATAGAACGGCCATAGAAATCCTCCTGTGGTCTCAGAGGAAGCTGCTATCACTCAGAGCAGCTTACATCCCTGGGAACCAGAACATAGGAGCAGACGTCCTGAGGCGGATGCAGAGCAGATATGGAGGTTGTTCGGCCAGGCACAAGTGGATCTGTTTGTGTCTCGAGAGACGTCTCACTGTCCACTCTGGTTCTCAGCACTCAGCTCCCCTGGGGAGCGCTTTCAGCTCCTCTGGGGCTGGATGCTATGGTTCAGATGTGGCCGAGGCTACGTCTGTACGCTTTTCCCCCGATCACTTTTCTCCCAGGGATTCTGGAGAGAGTTTGCCAGGACAAGATTTGTCTCACCTTGATCGCCCCACGGTTGCTGGGCAGAGTGTAGATCTCGGATCTAGTGTCTCTCCTCGATGGCTCTCCTTGGGAGATTCCGGTCAGGAGGGAACTTCTGTCTCAGGCAGGGGGCTCAATATTGCACTCCCGCCCAGAACTTTGAAAGCAGGGCTTGGCATCTGAGGAGGCCTAGTTCACATATGCTGGTCTCTCAACTGAGACCATTCTTCACTCCAGATCTCCCTCCACAAGGAAACTGTATGCCCTAAAGTGGAGAGTGTTCACTTCTTGGTACAGTGGTCGTCAGTTGGACCCAGGTAACTGCCCTGTTGGTACAGTTCTGGAGTTCATGCAAAAGTGGTTTGCTGCAGGTTTATCCCCGTTTACGTGGCGCCCATACAGTAGCTGCTTACCACGTTGCTTTGGGTGGTATGTCTTCAGGGAAAGACCCCTTGGTAACACGTTTCCTCTGTGACACTTTGAGGCTGAGGCCTGCAGTACGCATTAGGGTACCGGCATGGGATTTGGCCATGGTGCTCAAGGCCTATCCGTGGCTCCCTTTGAGCTTATTAAGTAGGTTCCAAGTTTCTGAGTCTCAAGATGTTGTCCCTCCTGGCTATCACTTCTCTTAGAAGGATAATAGATTTACAAGCTTCGTGCTTGGTTTTTGCGATCGGCACGGTAAAGGCGCTCCTTCACTCTAGACCGGGGTATATTCCTAAAGTTCACACTAATGTTGGCCAGATCTATTGTTCTGCAGGCTTTCTGTCCTCCTCCATTCCAGGATTGCGACCAGGAAAGAAATAAACTGCTTTGTCCAGTTAGGGTCCACAGAGCTGTCCTGTGACGTAGATCAGTACAACTGTTTGTGTTTTGAACCTCCCAATAAAGGGTCCCCAACATCTAAGCAGAAAATGAACAAAGGGATAGTTGAGGCTATCTCTCTTTGTTACATCCCAAGGGACATATGTGTGTTTTATTGCTGTTGTAGTGCTTGTCTCACAGGTTTGGGAGTGCCACCTGATTTGTGTTCCAGTTCGTTAAGGTGTGAGTGAAACTCAACTCAAAAGAGAGACTGAGGCTTTCCTCTGAGAGACTGTCATCTTCCGGTCCCAGCTCTTGTTGGTTTCATTGTGTTTGTGGTGTCAGTTATAGTGGTTAAGTGAACGTTAAACGAAGGTATGCTGTGTGCTAACCTCTATGTGTCTTGGTGGTAACTTTGTGTTTATATATCTTTATATTTATCATCTTACTGGATTGTTTTTCTTTTTAGTTAATCTACTGTTTTGTTGTTTCTTTATTGGGATAATTTGTAGGGAGGTGGATGCCATTTTATTTGAGAATTGGTGTTTTCTCCTGTTTTATGTAGATAGGAAGTAAGGGAAGTGTTTGTCTTTTGATTTCGTTTACTTTTGAAGCTAGGCAAGTTATTTCTAAAAACCTTTAGTAAGAATTCCTTTTGTTTGTTATTTTGGCCGTTTCCCCTCCTGAAGTCCTATCTTTATATCCCACTTATTATGTAAAAATAAAACTTGTGAAATCTTTTTACTTTACAAACTGGTGTCATTCTAATTTGTGCTTGTCCTGGGACCTGGAGACGGGAGTTCTCTCTCTCTTTCCTTGCAACTTTTGTTACCTTCCTTTCCTGCCTCTAGACCTGAAACGGATAGTAACACTCTTGAATGATTGAATGAATGAGGCATTTATGCCTCTTGCCTACGAATCGGCCGGACTGCCTACCCCTTTGGCAGTACAAGCCCATTCAACTAGGAGAACGGCATCCTCTAAGGCCTTAGTGTCAGGGGTTTCATTTCTGGATGTTTGTGATTGATGTGGCAGGGTGGTCCTCACCGCACACATTGGTGAGGTTTTATGACCTAGAGTTGGGCTCCACATCTGGGGCTCAGGTGCTCTCTCCCTAGTGCTTTCTAGATACACACTAGACAGACACTGGTCATTATGGCGGCATGTGTATAGACGTTCCCACAGCATCAATCGACGCAGCGCGAGTTCCCTTGAAAGGGAACGCCTTGGTTACAACTGTAACCTCGGTTCACTGAAGAGGGAATGAGACGCTGCGTTGCCCTGCCATACTTCCCGCATGCCTGATTAGCGACTTGCTTCATTCTATTCTAAGCTAGCGCTACACTGTTTGGGCAGGCTTTATAGTTTTCTGGTTGGTGACGTAACCTGCCTCTGACGTCTCGTCTCACCATTGGACTGATTTCACACATGCTTCATGATGCAATCACGCAGAGTGTTCCCACAGCGTAAATCGACGCATTGTCTCGTTCCCTCTTCAGGCAACCGAGGTTACAGTCGTACCCAAGGTTTTACCTTTTTAGATATTTGTTCAAAATGAAAACACAGCCCCTCGCCCAAGGGGAGCATTGTATTTTAGCACACAAAAAAAGTCTGCATATATTTTGATCTTTCACAAAAGATTGCTTTGTGACACCGAAGATGTTGCTACATTTATTTGTGGAATTTGCATAGCTTTCATAGACTATTATACACTCTTAAAAAATAAAGGTTCCAATGGGTTTTCACAGTGATGTCATAGAAGAACCTTTTTTGTTTCCCCAAACAGTGCCGGCCCGAGCCTTTCGGGTGCCCTAAGCAGAATTTGATTTGGGGGACCCCTCCCACCACGCAGAGTCCCCTGTGCTTGACGATTATTGACACAAATGTCACGCTATAATGCTACATTATAAATTAATACAGTGAGGTTATGTGTTAATACAAAATAAATACTTAATAAAAAATAGATACTTAAATAAAAAAGTTTAAACTTTTGCTTTACCCTTTTACTAACTCTTTGAAACTTCTGAAAACAAACTGTCACAAAACATAAATAAATTATTTGCAAATGTGCAATAAATGTGCAATCTTCAACTACAAAATAAAACCAAAATAGACAAACATTGATATAATTAAGAAATAGAATATTACAAAAAAAATTGATACTTAAATAATGAAAGTGCATACATTTTTCACTTTTGTTTTTTAAACTTTTAACTTTTACATTACTATTTTATTAACTCTCTCAATTATTTGCTAGAATAATGACAAAACTGAGAAATCAGAAACATAATAACAGCAACAACAATGACAATTATTGACGTCGTAACTGTCCTCAAAATCTTTTTTTTTTTTATAGATTATTATTGTAACAGACTTTGTTGGATTGTACATGCATCATGACAGAATCCAACAAAATCTGTTACAATAATAATGATGTACTGGCGCTAGTTGTATGTGTGCATGCAATGTATTTTTCCCCTCGGGGCTTGCCGTAGATGAGCACTTGGTTCTGGAGTGTCACGGGGTTTTGAAGTTAGTGATCTGATGTGTGGAATATAATAAAAGTGGAGAAGAGTTCAAACTGCTATCGTTTATTATTTTCTTATTTCTGTTAGTGTTAGGTGAACCCTGTACGAACGTTCGGTTACATTATTAAGATTATTAAAACCATATTAATAAAGTTGAAGTCTATTTTCATCACAGAGGTCTCCACAAATTGTCAATGCACGCGAGGTGTCTAGATTATGCACATGAATTTGCTTGAATTTGCTTGAATCGCTTGTCATGAATTATTCATCCATTAATGTATGTCACTTGTTTAAGTTATCTAATTAAAATGTGTACATTTTTTTTTTTAACTCGACCGGGGGCCCCCAAGATGCCGCTTAGTTCGCTTATGCCTCAGGCCGGCCCTGAAAGAACCTTTCAGTGAAACTTTCTTTTTAACCCGAACTCGGTTTCATAGAAATCCCTGCCCTCCCACACCCTGTCATTCTGTTGAATGCCATTTATTTGCATTATAGCAGTGACTCCTGTCCTCCCACTCCCACATAGTTGCAAATCCTTAAGTTCCAATCATTCTGGCCAAAAAGAGCATGTAATGAGTCAATTGACTTCATTTTGTGTGTGCTAAAATGTAAAAGAAACAATAAAGTGCTATTTCTTGCAGTTTTTGTATTATGGAGTGGTTAACACTTGTGTTCATTTATAGATGACAACAGAAAATACTCTGAATTTATTCAACATGTTAATGGTGATTCTGATACCATACACTGGGAAAATGTTCATTTTAATTCTTTGGGTATTAAATTGTCATTTTCAATTTGCAGTGTAGCTACTTAGAAATACTACGAAAATAATACAAACTAGAAATCAGCAGGGGCCAGTTGCATAAACTCAGCCATTATGTTAAGAAAGTGTATTAAGATCTAGTATGACCCACTAGCAGTTATTCAAGGGACGGTTAATCTTACTTTTCAGTATTAAATTAGGCCAATGTACGTTTTTATTTATCACAACTTAAAAAAAAAGATATTTACAGTCTTAAAGAAGAATTGTTTTATGACTAACTTGTAAGACTAGTCTAAGCGGTTTATGCAACCGCCTCCATGACTTGTTCTTTGAGTTGGGGCTATATGCAATAGTTTTTAAAAAAAAAAATAATAAAAAAAAATGTACGCACCTTAAAGGGATAGTTCACTTT
This sequence comes from Phoxinus dragarum, assembly GCA_033366665.1. Classification (NCBI taxonomy): domain Eukaryota; kingdom Metazoa; phylum Chordata; class Actinopteri; order Cypriniformes; family Leuciscidae; genus Phoxinus; species Phoxinus dragarum. Next base: position 9,100 of record JARPMJ010004932.1, on the reverse strand, counting down.
AAAATGCAAATTCTGTCATCATATATTCACCCTCAAGTTGTTTCAAACATGTATGAAATTCTTTCTTCTGCTGAACAAAACAAAACCTTTAAGGCGAGACACGGCAGGCAAAACACATTTATTTCACTGGTAAATTTTGAGATTTTGGGCTATTTGTCTTCAATAACATGTCTTCTTTCAGACTTGTGGTGAAAAAAAGTCTGAAATACACATTTAGGTCTTTATTTTACTACACTTTGTCTATTTGCGTCTGTAGATTTCTCCTAAATTCATCAAAAGTTGTCGTTTTAAATCATCATCCCGCTGCTCCGCGATCTCTCTCTCCTGTACAATGCTGTCGGATCCAAATATGGTCATTTCCTTTTAATCAGCAACCAATCGTGAAAGTATAATGGGCATTTAACCCTAAAAGCGAAATCTCATTGGCTGATGTCAATTTCTGACAACGTGATTGGTTCAGATGCGTCACGTGACGTGCTCTGACATTTAGATGTGTGTTTTTGACTGTTTTTCTGCTCAGTTGAAGGCCATAAATGCCATTATGAGTTTTGATGTGATTTAGGTGGTTTGTATTGTTGTTGCTAATGATTTGATAAGATATTGTGTCAGTAAATAGTTGTTTCCACCATTCCTGGCCTGATTTATGTGACATTTTAATTTAAAAAAAATATGGTGAAAATTGATTTTTTAAGGCTAAGGACAGTATATTTTGATTTCCTAGGTAATGAAAGCATATATCCTGAAATCCCTCTGAAATTCTTTTTTCATCTTGTGTTTAAACAAATTTTGCACCTGGCTTTATCAAATGTTTAGATCTATCAACCGAAAGTCTGAACACATGATTTACTGCAAACTTATCAAGGTTCATATCATATCAGAGCACCGACATCATGAACCAGCAAGCCGTCATTTCACCGTCTCTGTTACTCTGAACACCACTAACCACTCTGTGAGTTTAACAGTTTTGTAAACGAACATTATTGGCTGTTTTAATGACATTTTCGGACATGCCCATTGACTCCAATGTTAAATGGGTCCATGGCCAATTCTATTATAGTCAAAAACTCGAGAGAGGAACCATTGTCAAAAAAATGTTGTCCACCACTCTTGTTCATCCAAAACAAACTACAATATAGACTCAAGGTGTTAAATACCGGAATTATCCTTTAAGTAGGCTAAGTGTAATTTCATGTCATGGTCAATCTGTAGGACAATTTAGCTATTAGACGGCTATTAGACGTCTTTTAAACGCAAAATTGCTTGCTGGGGAACCTCCAAATAATTATTAATGCAGTGTAGATAATTAGAAATACAAAGAAAAGAATATAAACTTTCTAGAAAGGGCTTGTTCTTTGAGTTGGGGCTATATGCAATAGTTTTGTAAAAAAAAAAAAAAAAAGTTTGTCGCACTTAGGTGGGAAGATAACAATGTTTAGGGGTGGGGCATTTAAAAAAAATAAAAACATTTTATTAGAACTACTGTTTCCAAGGAATAATGACACGTTTTACAGGCACCGATGAACCTCCTAAGAGTTATTACACAGTATTCTCACATTAATGAAGATTATCTGAGTGTCCAGTGAGTGTACTGATTTAAACATGATTTTGTAAGTCCTTATATTGGGTGTGACGGTGCGGTGGACTGACTGTCTCCCTCTCGCGCATACCCCGCATTCTTCAGCGCGCGCCCGAAGCCCCGCCCCCGCTGACCGTTAGTCAGCCCGTGACCGTGTCAGTTCCGCGAGTAACGGCAGGAGAGGCGGCCGGAGAATGGCGAAGCTCTGCGGGATCTCACTCTTCTTCTCAGTGCTCCTGAGTCTGGCGGTGAGCGAAAAGATTCAAAAGTTGTTTCCAGTGTTCATGCTGACATGAATATAATCTTAAATCTTTCGTGCGTATCCTGAAAGTTTCGTTTGTTTAATTTGGATGGTTTTTAAACACTCTATCAACACTCTTTCGTCCAACTGTGCTAATAAGATAATTGTTTTGTATATGATTTAAGCGCGTAAATGGCTGTTTTCTGTTTCTATACACAACTTGTGTGTGTGTGTGTGTGTGTGTGTGTGTGTGGGTGTGTGTGTGTTCTCTCTGCTGGTCATTCTTACACAGATGTGTGATAGTCTGAGAGGGGATTATGAGTTTATTATTAATGAACTCTAGGAGAGAAATATACTGAAGAACCGTAGGCTATATGTCACACTCATACTCTGTTTTTATGGGAGACAGACATTATTAGTATGTTAAACTATTCTATTACCAGATTTCCAGAGGAAGAGGGCATAATCTTACTCAGGGTGGGAATTACAGAGTTTGAGGAAGTCCAAACAAAAGGTTGGCGGTCTTAAAATTAGGCTATTTTTTTTTTCTTTCAACTTTGGCACTTTATGTAGTCCAACTAACACAAACTTCATTTACTCTTTTTTCATCATTTAACTTTCCTACTTTCGCATTTCAGCCGTCCCATAGTTGTGCATTTGTTCCCACCATCCTAAACAATGTAGTAGCCTCAATGTAGCCGGAGCAGAATGTTTTTTAATGTGCATCATTTCCATCATAATTTCAGCAAATTATGAAAAAAAGTGTACAAGTATTATTTAATTGCGTATTTTTTCAATTCTTACATCTGTTTAACTCCTAAATGAAGCATATCCAGTGTTGTTTATGGCATTATTTTGGTCAAATAGACCCTGATGTGCTTTTGTGTTTGTGTAGATACTGAACACTTCAGCGTCTGGAGGACAGCAGAAGAAAATCAGACTGAAGAGAGAATGGATAATCCCACCCCACAAACTGAGGGAAAATACGGATTATACGGCTAGGGAATACATTGCCAAAGTAAGATTTTCATTATTTATTTATTTTTTCTCTGCAGTGTTTTTTTTAAGTTTTTTTTTTACAAAACAATTTGTTTATTGTTTGCAAAATAAACACTTTACGTTTTTTTTTATTCAAATAGAGCAACAGGAAATAAAGAGAATCTCTCTAGATCAAAAAATTATAAGCACTTTTCCCAAATGTTCTGCTATGAAATATGAATGACCATATTAGGATTAGTAAACTTTAGAGACAAACTGCATGGTAGTGCAAAAAAATGTTGACATTTTCATTTGTATGCTTCTTTTTTAAACCCGTATTAAAGAATGACTGTATTTGATTTCAGATCCGTTCAGACGAGGAGACCAGGACAAGTATCCAATATTCACTGAGTGGATCAGGGGCGGACGAGCCCCCCATTAACCTGTTCACTGTTGGCCGTTTGAACGGCTTGGTCAGGATCACTGGAGTGTTAGACAGAGAGAAAACTCCCATTTATCACGTGAGCAGTTCTTTCATCTTTCATGCGCAACTATAAATGTTTATTGCATGTGTGTCTGTCCTTCCCTGAGTAATCTATGAAAGTGTACTGATGACTCAGTATGAAAGATAGCAGCTCGCAGCAACATTTCACAGGAGAGCTTCATTGTCATGAAGTTACGAATATCCTCCCTGAATGACAAGATTACTAAATGAGGTGTGGCTCATACTAAAAAAACACAACTTTTCTTAGCCTTAGCACACGTTAAAAGATGTAAAGTAAAGTCTGTGCGTGTGCATGTGTTTGTTATCACAAATAAATCATGATTCGGTAATAAATTCAAATTTAAGTTGAAATGAAACAAGGATAATTGTGGGGCGGGGCTTGATTTTGTCTGTGGGAATTGATTGGATGCTGTTGGTTTGCTATTGGCTGATCTCATTTGAGTGACAGGTTGCCCCGCCCTCACCATCAGAGAAGAGATGAGCTTCAAGAGAGAGGGGAAGTTATTCTGATTCAAGATTACCAGAAACATGGATAAATAAAAAAAAGAAGGAAAGAATGAAAATAATGGTTTTGGAACCAACTCAGAATCTCTAGTGGACTTAGAAAAAGTCACAAACGGTGGTTGTAATGATCGCACAAAGACGAGGAATCAAACAAAAAGAGCCTCCATTTGATAGCGCACACTATCAACTTTAAAAAGGCTACAGCTTTGACTGATTGCATACGCTAGCATAAAAACCCCCAAGTATACTTTGGGCTTGATCCATGAGGTAAATATCAGTTGATTTACACAGCTTACATGAACATGATCGTCACTAGGCGACAAATGACTTGCTTATCGTATGTAGCGAGCTAATGTGAAGGGATAGAGAGAGTTTGTGGATCAGAGTTCACACACTTCAGCCGAGCAGATAAACCGCAGAGTTCTGATTGGGTTAACTGGAAAGGGAGGTTTTATGATATTCTGATATTTTTAGCACACCCTGTTTTACTCTCTCTATCAGGACTGTTATCGTATCCCATTTGTGTTTATTTGAAGGGGTGTTTCATGTAATTTGTATTGCATTGTTCTCATTGAATGCAGTTTTGGAGAGCAGTTCAAGCGTATGTGTTGTTATGGGGGGAGGATGGCAGAGTAAGGGTCGGGGAAATATGAATGCCTGTCAATGTATATAAGAATTTCTTCTGAAAGTAGTGAATGGCTGATGATAAAAAGTTGAGTAGCCAAAAAGATGGTGAGAATATATCCAATTTCACATCTTAACTTTCATGTTACCAAAAGCTAGTTTGAACATGTTGACATGTTTGGTGATTTCCTGTATTCCAGCTTCGAGGGGTGGCCAAGTTTCTGAATGGGGACAAAGCTGAGAAGGATATTGAGTTGAGAATCGTGGTCCTGGATGAGAATGATTGTACTCCTGTGTTCAACTTGACAACTGGATCTGTTCCTGAGCTGAGCGCCAGAGGTACTGGGATCATTCATGAAACTCATGAAATTCGATTATTTGAAGCTGGTAAAGTTTCATTTAGTGGGGACATGGGTTACAAAAAAAACCTAAATGTGCAACATTACCATAACTCATAAATATGGCAGAAAAAGTCATTAGACCAAAGAAACATTTTTAAAAAAATATTTTCTGTGATTATTACAAGTCAATTCAATGAATTGACTTGTGCTGCAAGTGGACACGATGGACAGTGTTAACCCTTTAGAACCTGAAGCTAAAATGGGTGTTTTTCACATATTTAGATTTTTTGACTGTAAAAATTCTAAAACAATGTGCTATCTTCATGTGCAAGGTGTCATCTTTTTCAGAAAAAGATTAACTTTCAAACAAATTACAGTTATTGACCATTATTGTGTGTGGTGAGTTTGTAAATAGAATTTAAATAGACAAAAATAAAAATTTTTTTTTAGAAAAAAAACAGAAAAATCACTTTAAAGTTGAAAAATGAAGTATAATACAACTATACAAGTATTTTTTGTGACATTGAGCACAGTTTTCATTTAGGACACTTTTTTTCATACACGCACACATACAAATGCGTCCATTCATATTAGGCACGCACACATACACATGCATACACCACATGTAAAGATACGTGAAAAGTAACGGCCATCCGCCTCCCAAGTTTCATTAAAAATCATCCCAATCCCCTCTTCTGCTGTCTACCACTTCTTTTATTATTTTATGCAATCCAAAAACACTCTAACCTGCCGCGCTTCGTATCTCTCGGTTCAAGTCCTTGCTTCCCACTCTGCCAGAAAAAGCTGCTGTCATTTGCTGTGCTTGCGATTACCGTAATAAGCCGTATATTGCCGAAAAGCGCATGTTGTCTACTGTCAGGGGCAATTTGAATGGTTTTGATAATGCAAACGGTTGAAGAGTTACGGTACAATGAATACAGCTTGCTGATCTGTGTCGGCGACGACACATTCGGCTATAAAGGGGTAAGCTATTTATTTGACACTTTTCACTAACAAAGTAGTTTTGTTTCTGTCGGCTGCTTAAAACGATAACTGGTGAATGAATAGTTGAATTAATCACTCTTTTGAATTTACTCTTTTTAAAGAAGTCCAAAAACACACACTCACTGAATTGTTTGGGCCAGTTTATCTCTCAGTAAAACAGCAACAATGACATGAATATTTAAATGAAAGCAGTTGATCATATCTGCATCATATTATTTGCTAGAGATGAAATGGGTCTTGATTAAATTAAACACTTGCATGTGCAACCTGTGAATGACCCTGCAGTTGGGAGAGTCAGGTAAAGACTTTCTCCTATGTCCAACTACAAAAATGAACCGTAACATGGCTTGACCCGGCAGGTGCTGTAAAAGTCTTAAAATGTCTTGAACATTTATTTTTTCAAAATGTAAATATCCTAAATAGTATAAAAAGTGTCTTAACTATCATTTACGGAGGTGTACAATTTGGGGATGGACAGACTCTTTTTTTTTACCCATGTATTATTTTTATATCACAAATGTCTAGAACAAGATATAACAAATGAAAAAAAAAAAAATACACAAACACTACTTGGAAAAAGACACTGTAGATTTGCCACGTCCCCTTCTCTTCAGTGTCTGGTCTCACTCTACACTTTCAATAAACCGGTTTTGTTACACTTTAACCTGGTCTGCCTTCTTATGGATGTGACTCTTACAGTTGCAAGACAGAGTTGGTGAACCTCTTGGATTTCTCCATTGATTACTCAAAAAATGTGATCTGATCATCAACAGCCTGACTAAACTAATAACAAACAAACAGTTGTTTAAAAAAAAAAAATAAGTGAAGAGAAAAAGTAAGTAAGAAAAAAGTAAGTGAATGCTTGATTTTAGTAACTTGTACATACTTTTATCCAAAGTGTCTTACAGTTAAGGAATACAACAAGCGATTCATCTTTAAGAAGGCAATAAACACGACAAGTGCCAGTAATACAACGTTTCAGTGATCGTTCAAGATATTATAAGCTGGAACAGGTAGGGAACGAGGAATAATGAGAGCATAGATGAAGGAATAGAGGTCCTCATGGTGCACTCATGCACTGCTTACTCAACTTGTAATTGGTGTTATTCGGTTCACATGTGTCTCGTTCAGATGTGTGTATTTAAGTGACTCTGTCTCATAGCCTCTTTGCTTGGTGTTTAGTTGTTCTAAAGCCAGTTGCCGGAGTAAGTGTTCTTTAACTCTGAGACATTTACTTTTCTCTTGCCTGTGGATTATTCCCTTCTCTGATTTATTTTTTGTTGTCTTTCTCCTCTGGAGTTTTTTGCTTAAGAACTTTGGAATATTTTTGTGAAAAGCCCTGTTGGACTGTTTTTTTCAAGGATTGAGAGTCTGACTCTCACGCCGGAGACCTGAGTTCCAGTCCTGGCTCTGACAAAATGCTCACTGCTAAAATTAACGCAGCTACCATGGGATTATCTGGTATAAATGAAAAGTAGAGCTGTGTGTCATCAACATAGCAATGGTAGGACAAAGCATGTGCCTGTATAATGGGTCACAGTGTTGTAGTGTACCTGTATACGGAGAAGAGAAGGGGTCCAAGAACTGAACCTCGAGGAACCCCTGTGACCAGTTGATGTGATTTGGATACCTCCTCTCCCCAAGCTACCTTAAAAGGACCTACCAGTGAGGTAAGATTCAAACCAGCAAAGTGGAAGTGAGAGGGTGGACAGAAGGATTCGATGATTAACAGTGTTGAATACTGCACACAGATCTAGCAGAATGAGAACTGATGACTTGGACTTAGCTTTTGCACGCCGTAGAGTTTCAGTAACTGCCAGCAAGGCAGTGTCAGTTGAGTGGCCACTTTTAAATACTGATTGGTTGTTCTATGAAAATCAATAATTCAAGTGTTTTTACTATGAATGGGAGGAGATGGGGACAGGTCTGTAACTTTCTACAAATGTTTAGTGTAGGTTTAGTAAGCAAATGGTTTGCCAGAGTCTACTTGAATGCGGTGGGGAAAATTCCTGTGAGCAGAGATGTGCTATTGATGTGTGCGAGTGATGGCAGAAATGTTAGAGAGATGGCTTGTAGAAGATGTGAGGGGATGGGGTCTAGAGGGCAGGTAGTAGGATGGTTGGAGAGGAGAAGTTTAGAGATGTCTTCCTCTGTAAGAGGAGTGTGTGTTTGGTATGAACGAATGAGGCATTTACTGTATATAGAGCTTTCAAATGCACTACTGTGTACACCCGAAGCGCTTTACAATCCAGTCAGGGGATCTCTCCTCAACCAGCACCAGTGTGCGGCATCCACTTGGGTGATGCGACGGCAGCCACGCACAGGAAAGCCAGTGCACTCACCACACCAGCTATAGGTGGAGAGAGGAGAGAGTGATAGAGCCAATTTAATGGATGGGGATTATTAGGAAGCCATGATTGGCAAGGGCCATTGGATGGAATTTAGCCACTCTTTACGAGAAGTGCGATGGGATTTTTAATGACCACAGAGAGTCAGGACCTCGGTTTAACGTCTCATCCGAAGGACGGTGCTTGTTACAGTATAGTGTCACTGTCAATACACTGGGGTGTTAGGACCCATAAAGACCACAGGGTGAGCGCCCCCTGCTGGCCACACTAACACCTCTTCCAGCAGCAACCTGGTTTTCCCAGGAGTCTCCCATCCAGGCACTAACCAGACTCAGCCCTGCTTAGCTTCAGTGGGCAACCAGACTTGGGCTACAGGGTGATATGGCTGCTGGTATGACTTCCTGTGAGTGTGCAACTGACAACTGATGGAAGTTTTTTTTGTGTGAAGTAATTAGCAAAATTGTCAGTTGTTAAATAGGTGGCGGATGGGGGGAAGAGGAGAGAATTTCATGTTTTGAAGAGTTTTCGTGTGACTGTTGCGCTGCGGTCTTGTTGTGGAAAAAATAAGCTTTGTCAGTGTGAACCTTGGCAGAGAAAGAAGATAGCAAAGACTGATACATACTGAGAACAGCAGATGCTTTTGTGCCATTTTCTCTCTGCTACACTGAGTTTCCTTGTCTCCCTAAAATATGCCACTGTCTCTTGTCTTCTTTGATGTTAAGTATGAGATTACTAGTGGAGCGCCAGGCTTTCAGATTTTGTACTTTGTCCCTTTATGCAGACTCATAATTTTGAGATCAAGCTAATGACTGTTGAATCATCTGCAAACTTTACAGTGGTGTTTGTTGCATGGACACTGTAGCGGCTGGACCAATCAGACACACAGTTATTCATTAATGAATAATGCAGACCCCCCCCCCCCCTCTCCCAACAACAAAACTAGGTGCCAATGTGGCTGTGACAACCCCCAAAAGGGCA
>JARPMJ010004931.1:52500-69264 GCA_033366665.1 Phoxinus dragarum | reverse complement strand
GACTTGACGAGACTTGACTTGACGAGACTTGAGAATTGACTTGATTTGACTTGACTTGAGAATTGACTTGACTTGACTTGACCTTGAGAATTGACTTGACTTGACTTGACTTGACTTGACTTGACTTGACTTGACTTGACTTGACTTGACGAGACTTGACTTAACGAGACTTGAGAATTGACTTGACGAGACTTGACTTGACTTGACTTGACTTGACGAGACTTGACTTGGCTATTGCCACAAATATACCCCTGCGACTCGTGACTGGTTTTATGATCCAGGGTCACATATGATCTGGATTTGATCTGAGCTTGTTGCTCATTGCATGTGTTCACGTCTTCTCTCGGGTTGTGTGTGTAAGCAGTGGGACGCTTTATAATGGAATCAAATCCATTAAACTGTGCATGTACACATCTTTATGACTGTAAACCTGAAAGAGTAGCTGTAGCTTCAATCACACCATTCAAATGGACAGTTTTTTTTCTCTATTGGTTATATCGCTGCAGTGTGGTGAGATCCTGAAGGCCTGAGGGTGTGAGGTCTGAACACATTTCATCATCCGCATGTTCCTTTCCAAAACATCACTGGGGTTGAGAGCAGTTCTGGAGAGTCCCGAACTGAGAAACGTACGCCGGATCAATGCTTCGCGTGTCAACCTGCGCTCGCTCGTACATTACTCGTCTGGGACTCAAACATTATTGCTCAAGATGCTCATATTTCACATACACAGCCATGGTAGTAATATTCATCCTTGCGTGAGCGCTGCCATATGTTTATAGACTATTATTCCCAACTAGACTGTTCTTATGGGAAAATGGCAAGATTACACTGCAAAACATAATGATGTTCTTCAAAGGGTCAATAACAGAGCAGATTCCTGTATGTGCATTGCTCAGTGTTGACCAGGAATATTTAGCATTCGTCCCTCGTGTGTGTCGCTCTGGACCGTTTCTCAGCTGATGTTTCTGAGATTGCCAACTGTGGCCTTCATCCTCTGGGAGAAACCTGGGAAATAAGTAATGTGCCACACACACTAGATTAGATAGATAGATAGATAGATAGATAGATAGATAGATAGATAGATAGATAGATAGATTTTTTGGGCATAAAATAAAACTCGATAATTTTGACCCTTACAATGTATTGTTGGCTATTGCCACAAATATACCCCTGCGACTCGTGACTGGTTTTATGATCCAGGGTCACATATGATCTGGAATTTGATCTGAGCTTGTTGCTCATTGCATGTGTTCACGTCTTCTCTCGGGTTGTGTGTGTAAGCAGTGGGACGCTTTATAATGGAATCAAATCCATTAAACTGTGCATGTACACATCTTTATGACTGTAAACCTGACAGAGTAGCTGTAGCTTCAATCACACCATTCAAATGGACAGTTTTTTTTCTCTACTCCTTTTCTCTTTATTTTATTTTATTGATTTGTTTTATTGTATTTTAAAGCACTTTGGATCAACTACGGTCTGTGTTTAAACTTGTGCTCTATAAATAAGACTTGACTTGACTTGACTTGACGAGACTTGAGAATTGACTTGACTTGACGAGACTTGACTTGACTTGACTTGACTTGACTTGACTTGACTTGACTTGACTTGACTTGACTTGACGAGACTTGACTTGACTTGACGAGACTTGACTTGACGAGACTTGAGAATTGACTTGACTTGACTTGACGAAACTTGACTTGACTTGACTTGACTTGACTTGACTTGACGAGACTTGACGAGACTTGACTTGACTTGACTTGACTTGACTTGACGAGACTTGACGAGACTTGACTTGACGAGACTTGACTTCAGAATTGACTTGACTTGACTTGACTTGACTTGACTTGACTTGACTTGACTTGACGAGACTTGACTTGACTTGACTTGACTTGACTTGACTTGACGAGACCTTGACTTGACTTGACTTGACTTGACTTGACTTGACTTGACTTGACTTGACTTGACTTGACTTGACGAGACTTGACTTGACGAGACTTGACTTGACGAGACTTGACTTGACGAGACTTGACTTGAGAATTGACTTGACTTGACGAGACTTGACTTGACGAGACTTGACTTGACGAGACTTGACTTGAGAATTGACTTGACTTGACGAGACTTGACTTGACGAGACTTGACTTGACGAGACTTGACTTGAGAATTGACTTGACTTGACGAGACTTGACTTGACGAGACTTGACTTGACGAGACTTGAGAATTGACTTGACGAGACTTGACTTGACGAGACTTGACTTGACTTGACTTGACTTGACTTGACTTGACTTGACTTGACTTGACTTGACTTGACGAGACTTAACGAGACTTGAGAATTGACTTGACGAGACTTGACTTGACTTGACTTGACTTGACTTGACTTGACTTGACTTGACTTGACTTGACTTGACGAGACTTGACTTGACTTGACTTGACTTGACGAGACTTGAGAATTGACTTGACGAGACTTGACTTGACGAGACTTGAGAATTGACTTGACTTGACTTGACTTGACTTGACTTGAGAATTGACTTGACTTGACTTGACTTGAGAATTGACTTGACTTGACTTGACTTGACTTGACTTGACTTGACTTGACTTGACTTGACTTAACGAGACTTGAGAATTGACTTGACGAGACTTGACTTGACTTGACTTGACTTGACTTGGCTATTGCCACAAATATACCCGTGCGACTCGTGACTGGTTTTATGATCCAGGGTCACATATGATCTGGATTTGATCTGAGCTTGTTGCTCATTGCATGTGTTCACGTCTTCTCTCGGGTTGTGTGTGTAAGCAGTGGGACGCTTTATAATGGAATCAAATCCATTAAACTGTGCATGTACACATCTTTATGACTGTAAACCTGACAGAGTAGCTGTAGCTTCAATCACACCATTCAAATGGACAGTTTTTTTTCTCTACTCCTTTTCTCTTTATTTATTTTTATTGATTTGTTTTTATTGTATTTTAAAGCACTTTGGATCAACTACGGTTGTGTTTAAACTTGTGCTCTATAAATAAGACTTGACTTGACTTGACTTGACTTGACGAGACATGAGAATTGACTTGACTTGACGAGACTTGACTTGACTTGACTTGACTTGACTTGACTTGACTTGACTTGACTTGACTTGACTTGACGAGACTTGACTTGACGAGACTTGACTTGACGAGACTTGAGAATTGACTTGACTTGACTTGACTTGACTTGACTTGACTTGACTTGACTTGACGAGACTTGACGAGACTTGACGAGACTTGACTTAACGAGACTTGACTTGACTTGACTTGACTTGACTTGACTTGACGAGGACTTGACGAGACTTGACGAGACTTGACTTCAGAATTGACTTGACTTGACTTGACTTGACTTGACTTGACTTGACTTGACTTGACTTGACGAGACTTGACTTGACTTGACTTGACGAGACTTGACTTGACTTGACTTGACTTGACTTGACTTGACTTGACTTGACTTGACGAGACTTGACTTGACGAGACTTGACTTGACGAGACTTGACTTGACGAGACTTGACGAGACTTGACTTGACGAGACTTGACTTGAGAATTGACTTGACTTGACGAGACTTGACTTGACGAGACTTGACTTGACGAGACTTGACTTGAGAATTGACTTGACTTGACGAGACTTGACTTGACGAGACTTGACTTGACGAGACTTGACTTGAGAATTGACTTGACTTGACGAGACTTGACTTGACGAGACTTGACTTGACGAGACTTGAGAATTGACTTGACGAGACTTGACTTGACGAGACGAGACGAGACTTGACGAGACTTGACTTGACGAGACTTGACTTGACTTGACTTGACTTGACGAGACTTGACTTAACGAGACTTGAGAATTGACTTGACGAGACTTGACTTGACTTGACTTGACTTGACTTGACTTGACTTGACTTGACTTGACGAGACTTGACGAGACTTGACTTGACTTGACTTGACTTGACTTGACTTGACTTGACTTGACTTGACTTGACGAGACTTGAGAATTGACTTGACGAGACTTGACCTTGACGAGACTTGAGAATTGACTTGACTTGACTTGACTTGAGAATTGACTTGACTTGACTTGACTTGAGAATTGACTTGACTTGACTTGACTTGACTTGACTTGACTTGACTTGACTTGACTTGACTTGACTTGACTTGACTTGACGAGACTTGACTTAACGAGACTTGAGAATTGACTTGACGAGACTTGACTTGACTTGACTTGACTTGACTTGACTTGACTTGACTTGACTTGACTTGACTTGACTTGACGAGACTTGACTTGACGAGACTTGACTTGACGAGACTTGAGAATTGACTTGACGAGACTTGACTTGACGAGACTTGAGAATTGACTTGACTTGACTTGACTTGACTTGACTTGACTTGACTTGACTTGACTTGAGAATTGACTTGACTTGACTTGACTTGACTTGAGAATTGACTTGACTTGACTTGACTTGACTTGACTTGACGAGACTTGACGAGACTTGACGAGACTTGACGAGACTTGACTTGACTTGACTTGAGAATTGACTTGACGAGACTTGACTTGACTTGAGAATTGACTTGACGAGACTTGACTTGACTTGACGAGACTTGACTTGACTTGAGAATTGACTTGACGAGACTTGACTTGAGAATTTACCTGACTTGACGAGATTTGACTTTTGACTTGAATTGACTTGACAAGATTTGACGAGACTTTTGACTTTAAACTTGACTTGACAAATTGCAACAAATATACCCCTGCGACATGTGACTGGTTATGTGATCCAGGGTCACAAATGATATATGATATATGATATATGACATATGCATGAACCAGCTGGATAATTCTTTCACCTTCGCTCGTAATTCCTGATCGTGTGGATTCCTGTTAAAATAACTGCGTTTCACACATAAAAATTCACCGGACACTGATAAATGAGCGCCGTAACACAGCATTTGGAAATCTCTACAACTCATTTTGACACAAAAATAGACTTTACTTTCAAATAGACTTTACTTTCAAATAGATTTGGGTTCAAATAGACTTTAGTTTCAAATAGACTTTAGTTTCAAAAAGACTTCACTCACAATGGATCTCAGTAGAGTTTGATACAGTAACAGCCGAATACTCTAATAAACACAACACAGTATCAGGGTTATTATAACAAATAACCCTAAAATAACAAATAACCAATAAAAATAATTAAAAATAATAATAAAACTATAATAGTATATCAATGATACTTAGATACTAAAAATGTTATACACTAAAAGTATAATATATAAATATTCAAATATGAATCTATAATTTATTAAAATCTTTCTCAGATCTATTTTTGCTCACACTGTTTTTTGAGTTCTTCCGGCTCGCTGTTCTATATTTAGGACGTTTCCTGTTAGAAGTGTTTGTGTCAGATCAAATATCTTCAAATCTGATAAAGATACGCATACTTAATGTATGATTTAAAAACACACGTACTCAACAACAACACACCTGACCGTACCTCTTACCTGACAGGAAGTGATGTCATCATCATCAGTTTAAGTAACAGTGGAAAGCCCTGGTCATGCCGTCTGACACTGACTCAGTCACCTGTGCTATAACAGTTCATCACTCCCACACAATAATAATAAATCACACTGTCAGTCAATCCGCTCAGCACTTTCAGTGTGTTTATCAAGTTATTAGTCAGGAGAGTTATCATGACAGATAAGACAAATACTCTCTCTCTCTTTCTCTCTCTATCTGAGAATAAAGGAGTGGGTGAATCAGTGAATCAGTGTGTTTCTGAAATCTCTAAACCACCAGAACATGCAGACTAAACCCAGGACACACACCTGCAGACCGCAAGCGTTCAGACCTGCGGATTCACTGAGTCAGAGAGAACAACAACAATAGAGTTTGAGTTCCAGACATTTAATCCGGCTAATCTACGAGACTCAAGAAGAGCTTCTCGATTCGGACAGTTTCTGCTAATGTGAGCGATCAGCGCTGAGGACATAATTAACCACGTTTGATCACAGCCTGAAGATATTAAATTCAATTTCACAAACACATCGAACTTTCATTCCTATTCAAATGTGGTTTGTCGAAACAACAGTAACGTCCTCACGGAGGAAAAAAAAACATTTTTATTTTTTAGTTGATCTAAATATATTTATTTAAATATTTTGTATTAATATTTAATTATAATAATATTCATATGTAATGATTACATTTTTTTATAATTATTTATCTAAATTACAATATTTTTTAAGTTTATAAATTATATATATGTATGTATAGCCTATATATATATATATATATATATATATATAAATGTTATAAATTATGTATACATTTTTATACGTATACAAATATTTAATAATAATATTCATATTTAATGATTAAATTATTTATAATTATTTATCTAAATTACAATATTTTTTAAGTTTATAAATTATAGTATATATATAATGTATAGTCTATGTATATAAATATTATAAATTATATATACATTTTTATATGTATTATATTTTTTATTTACATATGCATTTACTTATTTAAATATTGATAAATATTTATCTAAATTATTATATTTGTTAAGTTTGTGTGTGTGTGTGTATTATTTATAAGTTATAAATTATGTATACATTTGTATACGTATTATATTTGTATATGTACATATGCATTTACTTATTTAAATATTTATTTATCAATTGTCCATTTGTTTGATTTATTGTGTCCTTTATTGTACAGTAAAGTGTAAAGAACCCTTCAGAAGAAGTGAAGCGTTTGCCTCTGTATTCCACAGGTGAGAGGAGCTCTAGAAAGTGTGCTGGAGTGACAGATGGAGAGTTATGAGACTTCAGACACACACTTCTGCCATAATGCCCTGCTCACACACTAATGAGCTGAAGAGCCAGGCAACATCTGCGTAAGCCAATCAGATTACAGTCACACTGAGCCGAGCCAATGAACACATCACCGCGTTTAAGGGTCTCACATGTAGAGAACTGATGATCGTTTAAAGACATGGTTCTCTTCTCAAATCAAAGTTTGGCTGTTCAGTTTTTCTGTTTACAAGCGTTTTATTTATTTACACACTCGTTGAATTACGCAGATGAGCACACTAGCAGATGGCATGCAATAATGCCGCTCTATAATCCTCCAAACTTGACGATCAGTAGTTATTACACGTAATCATCTTACATTCATCCTCATCTTTCTTGCCGTGCTGGAGAGCCACTGCAGGCCTAAAAACGCAGATCTTGAAAAAACAAACTTGTTGTTTGCAGAGGTTGGAAACGGCAGATGACATCGGATTAAAAGGCAAGATAAAAACAGAAAAATCAGGAAGTATTTCTAGCTTTCTATTACTGGCCTTGTGAACGGGAAGTTTGTCATATCGTTGTGAAACGCTTTCGTCCTCCTCCTCATCTTCCTGTTGAGTCAATATTTGCCTATAGCTTTGTTTTTGACAATCAGATGATGGATGAATATGAATATGCTGTGAGGATGGATTGCATCAGGCTGGGTTTGTTTTCTGCTCGAGACAGAAAGACTTAAAGACTGCCGGGATTGAGGCAATTAGTGGTTGATTATTGTCGGAACGGGAGGAGAGGAGATTAAATAAAGAGAATTAGGTCAAAGTAATGAAGGAGAGAAACGGAGGGAGGGAAGGAAGGAGGGATGGAGGATCGGGAAGAAAGAGAGAGTATGGAGACGGAGGAAAACGTGCTTCTGTTGGGAGTTTCTTTCAGTTTTTACATTTAACTTCGCATATTTGTGTAAATATACTATATAAATACACATTTATTCACTTATTTCATTTATGTATTTACTTTCTGAAATAAATTAAAATATGTATCTATTTATGATATATTTAATGCTATTCAATGAATAATACATGTTTTAATTATTTGAGAAATATTTACTCTAAAAAATGTTGGGTCAAATATGGACAAACCCAGCCATTGGGTTACATTTTTAAATTGCATTTCTGATCCAACGTTTGGGTTTGTCCATATTTGACCCAACATTGGGTTACACCAGCCCAGCATTTTTTAGAGTGTAATAAATATACATTATAAGTACCAGTGTTATTTTACTTTTACGTATTCTAGTTTTTATTAATATCTTTTTACATTTATATTTTACTTTTTAATGAGGTAGTTTTATTAATTTAGTTGTGTTTGTCATGTTTATATTATTTTTAGTTTTCATTAATACTTTGAATTAGTTTTTGATTAGAATTTTTCCTTTTTAGTTAAAGTTTTGATAAAAAAAATGTTTCCAAATATGTCTAAAGCTTTTATTTAAAAAAAAAAAAAAGCAATTTTATTTTTAGTTTTTTTTTTAGATTTATTTGTTTCATTTAACATTTTTTATTTCAAGTACCAAAAATGATTTTTTTTTCTTCATGGTTTTAGTTTTAGTAATGATAAAACCCTGATAAATATGCGTTTTTTCATCATCAGCCATAATATTAATTAAGTGCAATAAACTGAATGTATATAAATATATATATATAATTTTCATACATAATCAAACACATATGTATTCAAATAAAGCTTGATTGCATGTAATAGCTGTAGAACGTGAGAAATGAAGGCCACGAGTGCTATATTTATCCAGCATCGCGGTGGTTGGTTCCAGGTAAAGTCCCTGATCCGGTGTCAGGTGTGGTGCTTTATTCGGTCTAGACGTCTGTGAATCAGCACTGCATACAGTGTGTGTGTGTGTGTATGTGTGTGTCACTCCCTCTCCCCGCTTTATCTTAATTAGCAGACGTGTTTATTGATTGAGGATTTGAGGGAAATCCCTGCTGTCTGTCAGACGGATCTGTGCTCTGAGCTCTCGGACGAGTCTGAGGTCTTTGTCCCACCACATCGAGGCTTTGCCCCTCGCAATATGTCACACAATTAGTCATTATGCGCTTTCCTCTCGTCCTGCTGTCTAACGGTCCTGATACCGGCTATAAACCTGACCAGACCTGGTCAATGTGGAGGAGCTCAACTATCTTACAGACTACAGTCAGTGTGTTTTGCAGGAAGCATAAAAGTGGCATTATTCATAAGTGTCATTTCATTAGAGCTTTAGGTTCTTCTTCATGAATATGTGTGCAGAGACCTGGATCTGCGTGTTTTTTAGTGTGCTTTACTCAAAATATCGAGCGTATCGGCACATGATGCACCAAGAGAAATAATGATGTACAGGTGAAACTCCAAAAATTAGAAATATCGTGCAAAAGTTCATGTATTTCAGTAATTCAACATAAAAGGTGAAACTAATATATTATATAGACTCATTACATGCAAAGTGAGATATTTCAAGCCTTTATTTGTTATAATTTTGATGATTATGGCTTACTGCTTATGAAAACCCCAAATTCAAATTTAAATATTGTGAAAAGGTTTTTATAAGCTGTAAGCCATTATCGGAACTGATTCAGTTCAGTATCGATTCATTTCAGTGTTGATCAGTTCAGAGTTGATTCGGAACTGATTCAGTTCAGTGTTGATTCAGTTCAGTGTTAATTCAGTTCAGTGTTGATTCAGTTCAGTGTTAATTCAGTTCAGTGTTGATTCAGTTCAGTGTTGATTCAGTTCAGTGTTGATTCGGAGCTGATTCAGTTCAGTGTTGATTCAGTTCAGTGTTGATTCGGAACAGATTCAGTTCATTGTTGATTCAGTTCAGTGTTGATTCGAAGCTGATTCAGTTCAGTGTTGATTCAGTTCAGTGTTGACTCGGAGCTGATTCAGTTCAGTGTTGATTCGAAGCTGATTCAGTTCAGTGTTGATTCAGTTCAGTGTTGACTCGGAGCTGATTCAGTTCAGTGTTGATTCATTATGAAATGAGCTCAGTTTAGCTTTAAGTAGTTCTAGAAGACCATACTCACTTTGGGCCGTTATTATACACCGGTGCAATGCTTGTCTTTCAAAAAACAGTGTGTTCTGCTAGTTTCAGCCCGACGCAATTTTCATTTTCATCTCCTGCGCTACACTGTTTATATAGCAAATGCATTTGCTGTGTGTGTGTGTGTGTGTGTGTGTGTGTGTGACTGTGTGTGTGTGTGTGTGCGTGCGTGCGTGCGTGTCCGTGTGTGCGTCCGCGTGTGTGCGCGTCCGTGTGTGTGTGCGTGCGCGCGTCCGTGTGTGTGTGTGTGTGTGTGTGTGTGTGTGAGAGCGTGTGCGTGTGTGTGTGTGCGTCTGTGTGTGTGTGTGTGTGTGTGTGCGCGCGCGTGTGTGTGTGTGTGTGTGTGCGTGTGTGTGTGTGAGCGTGTGCGTCCGCGCGTGTGTGTATGTGAGCATGTGCGTCCGCATGTGTGTGTGTGTGTGTGTGTGTGTGTGTGTGTGTGTGCGTGCGTGTGTGTGTGTGTGTGTGTGTGTGTGTGTGTGTGTGTGTGTGTGTGGTGTGTGTGTGTGTGTGTGCGCGCGTCCGTGTGTGTGTGTTTGTGTGCGTCCGTGTGTGTGTGCGTCCGTGTGTGTGTGCGTCCCGTGTGTGTGTGTGTGTGATATCGAGCGACTGCAGATGATTGAGATAAGATCTAAAACACTTCCTCTTCTCTGGTGTGAGTTCTGCAGCTGATTGGTTCAGGTCTATTGCTCTTTTATAGGCTTGTGGTGTGCTAAAGTGTGAAAGTGTGAGTTTAATCTGACATATAGCCTAGTTCATGAAGTCCTTCGACATGAACCTCCGTGACCTCAGCTAACAAACACATCCTGATGCCGTGCACGGACACTAATATACAGTGCTCAACATTTGAAGTGGAGCAAACCCTCTCAACAAAGTTGTCGTGTACAGACACTGAACATGAGACGATTCATGTCAGAAATGTGATTGTTCTGCTTAAAGTCGCCATGAAATCAAAACAGACAATTCGTGATTATTTGGAAGCACTTTACAGTAAGGTTCATTAGCCTAGTCATCATTAGTTAACATGAACTAAGAGTGAACAACACTTCTACAGCATTTATTCATCTTAGTTAATATTACTTTCAACATTTACTAATATATTATTAAAATCAAAGGTTGTGTTTGTGAACATTAGTTAATGCACTGTGAACTAACATGAACAAACAATGAACAGCTGTATTTTTATTAACTAACATTAACAAAGATGAATAAATACTGTAATGCTCATGTTTAGATCATGTCAGTTAAAACATTAATTAATCAACCTTATTGTAAAGTGTTACCAATTTTTCTAAATGATGTATGTGTGCACATCATTATTGTGTTAATAATGTTGAATGAGAATAACTTGATGATGTGGGCGGGGCTATAACCTGTCAATCACATGAGATCAGCCAATCGCAAACCACAACCAATCCAATCAATTCCCCACAGACTCACTCAAGCCCGCCCACACGTGTTCCCGCTCCACAAGCGCTTCTCTCGATGTACGGCAGTGGAGGACAGAAGACGAGTGTTGTTCTCAGAGACTGTAAGCTGTGTGTGTGTGTGTGTGTGTGTGTGTGATGTGAAAGCCTCGTCTCGGCATCTGCTGTTTAATCCACTCTGAGGAACGAGGTGTTGTGTGTTCTTCTGTTTTTCCTCTCCTCTCCAGATGTTTCCTTCACTTTACGTCATTATATTCTCCTCCTTTCAGAAAAGCCTTCCCTTCCCGGCACCGGCCAATCAGATCGAGCCGCCGGGTCTCGGAGACTGTGGAGAACTGAAGTAGAACAAAGACAGAGGAAGAGATCAGGAGAGGAAGGCCAGCGTGTGCCGGTCTCCAACAGATGGAGCGTTCGGCTGGGAACACGGATCGGTGTGTGTGTGCCAGTCTCCAACAGATCGGTGTGTGTTCGCCAGTCCTTGAGAAAACATCTGATGTGCAGATGAGGAAAACATCATCGGGCTGAGAATCACTCATTATATTCCCGTGGCTGTAGACCTGTGCGGTGTTTTGAAGATCTGAGACTTTCACTGAAGGGACAGACACTCTCGAGACATCGGGTTCCTCCTCAGTGTGTCCAGCACGGACATCTCACACACATCTCACACACATCTCACACACATCTCACACACATCTCACACACACGTCAACACACATCTCACACACATCTCACACACATCTCACACACATCTCACACACATCTCACACACATCTCACACACATCTCACACACATCTCACACACATCTCACACACATCTCACACACATCTCACACACATCTCACACACATCTCACACACATCTCACACACATCTCACACACATCTCACACACATCTCACACACATCTCACACACATCTCACACACATCTCACGGACATCTCACACACATCTCACACACATCTCACACACATCTCACACACATCTCACACACATCTCACGGACATCTCACACACATCTCACACACATCTCACACACACCTCACACACATCTCACACACACCTCACACACATCTCACGGACATCTCACACACATCTCACACACATCTCACACACATCTCACACACATCTCACACTCATCTCACACACATCTCACACACATCTCACACACATCTCACACACATCTCACACACACCTCACACACATCTCACACACATCTCACACACATCTCACACACATCTCACACACATCTCACACACATCTCACACACATCTCACACACATCTCACACACATCTCACACACACCTCACACACATCTCACGGACATCTCACACATCTCACACACATCTCACACACATCTCACACACATCTCACGGACATCTCACACACATCTCACACACATCTCACGGACATCTCACACATCTCACACACATCTCACACACATCTCACGGACATCTCACACACATCTCACACACATCTCACACATCTCACACACATCTCACACTCATCTCACCACACATCTCACACTCATCTCACACACATCTCACACACATCTCACACACATCTCACACACATCTCACACACATCTCACACACATCTCACACACATCTCACACACATCTCACACATCTCACACACATCTCACACTCATCTCACACACATCTCACACACATCTCACACACATCTCACACACATCTCACACACATCTCACACACATCTCACGGACATCTCACACATCTCACACACATCTCACACTCATCTCACACACATCTCACACTCATCTCACACACATCTCACACACATCTCACACACATCTCACACACACCTCACACACACCTCACACACATCTCACACACACATCTCACACACATCTCACACACATCTCACACACATCTCACACACACCTCACGGACATCTCACACACACCTCACACACACCTCACACACACCTCACACACATCTCACACACATCTCACACACATCTCACACACATCTCACACACATCTCACACACATCTCACGGACATCTCACACACATCTCACACACATCTCACACACATCTCACACACATCTCACACACATCTCACACACATCTCACACACACCTCACACACATCTCACACACATCTCACACACATCTCACACAACCTCACACACATCTCACACACATCTCACACATCTCACACACATCTCACACACATCTCACACACCTCACACACATCTCACACACATCTCACACACATCTCACACACACCTCACACACATCTCACGGACATCTCACACACATCTCACACACATCTCACACACACCTCACACACATCTCACACACATCTCACACACATCTCACACACACCTCACACACATCTCACACACGTCTCACACACGTCTCACACACATCTCACGGACATCTCACGGACATCTCACACACATCTCACACACATCTCACACACATCTCACACACATCTCACACACATCTCACACACATCTCACGGACATCTCACGGACATCTCACAGACATCTCACACACATCTCACACACATCTCACACTCATCTCACACACATCTCACACACATCTCACACACATCTCACACACATCTCACACACATCTCACACACATCTCACACACATCTCACACACTCACGGACATCTCACACACATCTCACACACATCTCACACACATCTCACACACATCTCACACACATCTCACACACATCTCACACACATCTCACACACATCTCACACACATCTCACACACATCTCACGGACATCTCACACACATCTCACGGACATCTCACACACATCTCACACACATCTCACACACATCTCACACACATCTCACACACATCTCACACACATCTCACACACATCTCACGGACATCTCACACACATCTCACACACATCTCACACACATCTCACACACATCTCACACACATCTCACGGACATCTCACGGACATCTCACACACATCTCACACACATCTCACACACATCTCACACACATCTCACGGACATCTCACGGACATCTCACGGACATCTCACACACATCTCCACACATCTCACACACATCTCACACACATCTCACACACATCTCACACACATCTCACGGACATCTCACACACATCTCACACACATCTCACACACATCTCACACACATCTTACACACATCTCACACACATCTACTGGAGAAACAACACGAGTGAAGATAAAACCATCAAATGAAGCGAGTTTGTGTTTAAAACAAGAACAATTTCTCTGACTCCACACACAGATATCAGTTCTTGTTTTAAACACAAACTCACTTCATTTTCATGAATATATCAGAATATATGACCTCACATCCTGTCAATTTCAT
This sequence comes from Phoxinus dragarum, assembly GCA_033366665.1. NCBI lineage: Eukaryota > Metazoa > Chordata > Actinopteri > Cypriniformes > Leuciscidae > Phoxinus > Phoxinus dragarum. Next base: position 54,590 of record JARPMJ010004931.1, on the reverse strand, counting down.
CAAGTAAATATATGATTATTTAAGACCTTAAGATATTAACACTTTACAGTAAGGTTCATTAGTCATCATTGGTTAACATGAACTGAGAGTGAACAACACTTCTACAGCATTTATTAATCATAGTTAATATTACTTTCAACATTTACTAATATATTATTAAAATCAAAGTTTGTATTTGTGAACATTAATGCGCTGTGAACTAACATGAATAAAGATTAATAAATAACATTAACTCATGAACTTTATTGTAAAGTGTTATGACACTTGAAAGCAAGACGACGGGAGTGTGTGTCCAGCACAGTGAGTGTGTGTCCAGCACAGTGGGTGTGTGTCCAGCACAGTGAGTGTGTGTCCCGCACAGTGAGTGTGTGTCCTGCACAGTGAGTGTGTGTCCTGCACAGTGAGTGTGTGTTCTGCACAGTGAGTGTGTGTCCCGCACAGTGAGTGTGTGTCCCGCACAGTGAGTGTGTGTCCTGCACAGTGAGTGTGTGTCCTGCACAGGGAGTGTGTGTCCTGCACAGTGAGTGTGTGTCCTGCACAGTGAGTGTGTGTTCTGCACAGTGAGTGTGTGTCCCGCACAGTGAGTGTTGTGTCCAGCACAGTGAGTGTGTGTCCCGCACAGTGAGTGTGTGTCCAGCACAGTGAGTGTGTGTCCCAGCACAGTGAGTGTGTGTCCTGCACAGGGAGTGTGTGTCCTGCACAGTGAGTGTGTGTCCAGCACAGTGAGTGTGTGTCCTGCACAGGGAGTGTGTGTCCAGCACAGTGAGTGTGTGTCCAGCACAGTGAGTGTGTGTCCTGCACAGGGAGTGTGTGTCCTGCACAGTGAGTGTGTGTCCAGCACAGTGAGTGTGTGTCCTGAACAGTGAGTGTGTGTCCCGCACAGTGAGTGTGTGTCCAGCACAGTGAGTGTGTGTCCCGCACAGTGAGTGTGTGTCCAGCACAGTGAGTGTGTGTCCCGCACAGTGAGTGTGTGTCCCGCACAGTGAGTGTGTGTCCAGCACAGTGAGTGTGTGTCCCGCACAGTGAGTGTGTGTCCAGCACAGTGAGTGTGTGTCCAGCACAGTGAGTGTGTGTCCAGCACAGTGAGTGTGTCCAGCACAGTGAGTGTGTGTCCTGCACAGTGAGTGTGTGTTCCGCACAGTGAGTGTGTGTCCCGCACAGTGAGTGTGTGTCCAGCACAGTGAGTGTGTGTCCCGCACAGTGAGTGTGTGTCCAGCACAGGGAGTGTGTGTCCTGCACAGTGAGTGTGTGTCCAGCACAGTGAGTGTGTGTCCCGCACAGTGAGTGTGTGTCCCGCACAGTGAGTGTGTGTCCCGCACAGTGAGTGTGTGTCCAGCACAGTGAGTGTGTGTCCAGCACAGTGAGTGTGTGTCCCGCACAGTGAGTGTGTGTCCCGCACAGTGAGTGTGTGTCCCGCACAGTGAGTGTGTGTCCCGCACAGTGAGTGTGTGTCCCCGCACAGTGAGTGTGTGTCCCGCCAGCACAGTGAGTGTGTGTCCCGCCAGCACAGTGAGTGTGTGTCCCGCACAGTGAGTGTGTGTCCCGCACAGTGAGTGTGTGTCCCCGCACAGTGAGTGTGTGTCCCGCACAGTGAGTGTGTGTCCCGCACAGGGAGTGTGTGTCCCGCACAGTGAGTGTGTGTCCAGCACAGTGAGTGTGTGTCCAGCACAGTGAGTGTGTGTCCTGCACAGTGAGTGTGTGTCCAGCACAGTGAGTGTGTGTCCAGCACAGTGAGTGTGTGTCCTGCACAGGGAGTGTGGTGTCCCAGCACAGTGAGTGTGTGTCCCGCACAGTGAGTGTGTGTCCCGCACAGTGAGTGTGTGTCCCGCACAGTGAGTGTGTGTCCCGCACAGTGAGTGTGTGTCCAGCACAGTGAGTGTGTGTCCCGCACAGTGAGTGTGTGTCCTGCACAGTGAGTGTGTGTCCTGCACAGTGAGTGTGTGTCCAGCACAGTGAGTGTGTGTTCTGCACAGTGAGTGTGTGTCCCGCACAGTGAGTGTGTGTTCCGCACAGTGAGTGTGTGTTCCGCACAGTGAGTGTGTGTCCCGCACAGTGAGTGTGTGTCCCGCACAGTGAGTGTGTGTTCTGCA
>JARPMJ010004931.1:40000-42500 GCA_033366665.1 Phoxinus dragarum | reverse complement strand
TCTGGCGCAGCCGAGCGTGGACAGTTTGAGCTCCAGGAGCCAGCGAGTGTGAGAGATCAGAAGATCTGCGGTTGGACTTTATATGGGAACGGGACAGAACCCAGACGAGAGGACAGAAGCTCAGCGGGACACCGAGATGACCTGACCAAAGATATCCAGATCCAACCGCCGAACCAATGTGACGTGAGTCCAGCGCTCTCATTCTATTATTGAGAGGATCATGTTGAGATCCTCAGGTCTGGTTCGGGATGGATGATGTTCTCTGTGGATAAACTTACAGCTTTTGGGAATGGCCCAAGTTATTTTTTTTTGGGGGGGGTGTTTATTATAAGTATAATTTGGTATGGTCAGTATGAATTTTTGTAAAACATTTTATTATACTTTACTTGAAAACTTGTATATTGAAAAAATCATCAAAATCAACTGAGTTTTTGCTTCTGGAGTCAGAAAAATAATCATGTTTTCAAAAAGATTATAATCAAAAAGTTTATTTTTCTGCCTCCATTGACAGATATTTGCTCTTGTTTTTATTCTACTTCTGGCCTACAAACTCAATAACGGCTAAATGTGGTACGACGGAGACTAGTTGTACAAGAATACACTGCGTTTCTCGTAAATCATCACACTACTGTAAGTGTGTTATTAATTCTCAATCAGTAATTAGCTCGATGGGATTGTTCACTTCTGGAGAAGTCTGGCCTCAGGGCGGCTTCACGTCCACAGTTTAACAGAACAATAGTGAATACCAGGTATTGTGACACACAAGTGTGTTGTATTATGCAAGGCGTGTATTGCATGATCGGAGATCTGAGAGGAACTGTGTCTAAAGACGTATTTGCTTTTTCTTTAGAACTTTAACCAATAAAGCAAAAGAAGAACCAAAGCAACTGGAACCAAAGCAGAGCACACCAAACAGAACTGAAGACTGGACTGAAGATGAAGCTGGAGGCGTCTCTCGAGGACTTGAGCGACTGGAGGGAACTGGACTTTGCGATGAACTGCACATATATCGTCCAGGACCAGGCGTGCGAGCCGGGCTTCAGGCTCCCGAAGGCCATGACCTCCATCCCTCGAAACCTCACCTTCCAGTACAGCGCCGACAACCAGGTGCGCACTCCCAGTTCATTCCCAGTTCAGTCATTCCCAGTTCCCCTCTTTCCACAGCTTCTGACCAGTCACTCCCAGTTCTCCTCTTTCCAGATCTTCTGACCAGTCATTCCCAGTTCCCCTCTTTCCACAGCTTCTGACCCGTCATTCCCAGTTCCCCTCTTTCCAGAGCTTCTGACCAGTCATTCCCAGTTCCCCTCTTTCCAGAGCTTCTGACCAGTCATTCCCAGTTCCCCTCTTTCCACAGCTTCTGACCAGTCATTCCCAGTTCCCCTCTTCCCAGAGCTTCTGACCAGTCATTCCCAGTTCCCCTCTTTCCACAGCTTCTGACCAGTCATTCCCAGTTCCCCTCTTTCCACAGCTTCTGACCAGTCATTCCCAGTTCCCCTCTTTCCAGAGCTTCTGACCAGTCATTCCCAGTTCCCCTCTTTCCACAGCTTCTGACCAGTCATTCCCAGTTCCCCTCTTTCCACAGCTTCTGACCAGTCATTCCCAGTTCCCCTCTTTCCAGAGCTTCTGACCAGTCATTCCCAGTTCCCCTCTTTCCAGAGCTTCTGACCCGTCATTCCCAGTTCCCCTCTTCCCAGAGCTTCTGACCAGTCATTCCCAGTTCCCCTCTTTCCACAGCTTCTGACCAGTCATTCCCAGTTCCCCTCTTTCCAGAGCTTCTGACCAGTCATTCCCAGTTCCCCTCTTTCCAGAGCTTCGGACCAGTCACTCCCAGTTCCCCTCTTTCCAGAGCTTCGGACCAGTCACTCCCAGTTCCCCTCTTTCCAGAGCTTCTGACCAGTCACTCCCAGTTCCCCTCTTTCCAGAGCTTCGGACCAGTCACTCCAGTTCCCCTCTTTCCAGAGCTTCGGACCAGTCACTCCCAGTTCCCCTCTTTCCAGAGCTTCGGACCAGTCACTCCCAGTTCCCCTTTTTCCACAGCTTCTGACCAGTCATTCCCAGTTCCCCTCTTTCCAGAGCTTCTGACCAGTCGTGGTTTAACACACACTTGTTATCTGAAGTGTTTCGTCAGCAGAACTGATTCAGAAAGCACAATATTTCTGCTGAGGTGACATTATGACAAAGTTATGAACAAACATTCTTCCAGTAACGAGTCTTTCATTCAAAACTATATTTATACATCATTCATGGGACGAGATGTTTTAGTTGGACGCTCATCATGTTTCTGTTCAGAAGTAATATTCCCATAATGTTTGAGGAATGCAATGTTTGCGTAACACTTACAGCCTTTATGTGAAAGTGCGTTATAAAAGTGTTCATAATGTACATAATTATGGATCATCGTAACCAAAGTTAAAATGCATTATAATATTTGCGCTTCCTCGTTCCGTCTGAAACTGGCTGTGTGTCGTGTGTTTGAATGCATTATATTTCCACTGCATTA